>WAAE01012683.1:44039-56758 GCA_013400495.1 Nicator chloris | reverse complement strand
CCGGGGCAGGGCTCGGGCGGGGCGCGGTGCCGGCTCCGCCCGCAGGGATCCGTGCGCGGGGAAGGCTCCGGGCAGCGCGCTCGGGGTGTCCCGGCTGCCCCTCGCTCGGGAGCCACCGGCGGCAGCGCTGCCGGCCTCAGGCAGGGATTTGGAGAAAGAGGCAGTCGTGCCAGACCCGAGCTGGTGTAGGCGCCGCACACCCGAGCCTGCTTCCTGGCTTTGCCAGTCCCCGAGATGCCTTCTGGGGCAGCATAAAGGGGATGCTTTTGCGCCAAACAACTGCTGAAATCCTTGCTTACAAGCACCGCAGCTTGCACGGATTTTCTGATCCTCACATGTGGCTGTTGCCAGAGTAGGCGTAAGGATGAATAAAGCATTTACATATTCTGTCAAGAGCAAAATAAAATACTTCATATTTGTTTATAAGGCTGGAAAGGTAAAGACAACAGCTGCTGCTTTTATTTGTTTCTATATCAATAACCTTTCAAAACAGCTCTCCTGCCAGCCAGCTTGACAGAGGACTAGTACCAGCCAGCATTGCTGCACCTCTGGTAGGGTCCAGCTTCATTAAAACAATTCATCAGTGGGTTCTGCTTAGTATTTTACTGGTGTCTGAAGCCTCTCTCTAGGTATAACTTCAGAGATTCAAGGGACGGTCTCCTCAGTGCATATCTGGGGGACTTGATTTAACAAATTATGCTTCAGCCCTGGTCATAGTTCCCAAGAACAGGAGCTAGGACACTTTGCTTTCTCTCAGGCTGTAGCACTGATACTCAAACAATTCTCTTCCCAAACTTTACAGAAGCTGTTCTCCAGAATAGGAATACTTCTTTACTTCCTGTCACTTAGGTAAATTTACATTCATATTTAAGGTATTTCAGTTTCAGCAATCAGCAACATTATCTTCCCTTTTCTGTCCTCTCTTTCTTCCAAAGGTGACTTGATACAAAAGCACTTCCCTTGTCAAAGGTAATGCTCCTTTCTTTCATTATAGCTCAATAACATACCCATATCTACAGCAGAGAAGCTTAAGGGAGCTGCAAGGAGTAACTTCAGTGGTTTAGAGTTTTTGAAATTCAAAACATGTCCTGAGAACCCCCTTGGATCTTTACTAATTCAGGCTATCTCTTCGGGAAGGGCCTTGCTCTTAGTCCTTCAGCACTTCTGAGACTGTCAATGGAATGCCCCTAGCCTACTGCAAAATAGATTTCTTTGATGACTAAATAAAAAGCCAGGAGTTTCAAATCTCCTACCCCTGTTTATTCATTTCCCAAGTCAATCCAATTGTAAGATTTATTTTTTGATCTATCAAGAGACATAAATGCCTGCCGTGAGTTTTAGTAATTACAGCACTTGTATAATACATGGCCATGACAGCCTGCAATCCTTTCCTTCCCTTCTCTGACAAGTAGTCAGCAGGGGCCTTCCACTCATCTCAGGGGTGTTGTTCTTTTGACCTACTCTGCACACTCTTCCTAACTTCACATATTTTTGCTACTCCTTATGTCTTGGAGGCTGTAGTGAAATGCTACAAATCTTTATAATCTGCCCAGCTCAGGATTCCATAGCTAAGGGAAGGCTGTTCCTTACTTACACTTCCAGATTCCAGAAAGAAATCCAGAAGTGCAATTTCCTAGAGGTTGTTATGCCAGTAAGGGCTGGCTTCCCATGCTAGAGAAAGAAGGGGTTATTCCCTGTTACAAGGCAATTCTGTGTTCAGGCACAACTGAAACGTTTAATGGAAATGCATTTCTAATAAAAACCAGCATTATTTTATTGCTTGTAAAAGAGTGGAATTTAATGGTCCCATAAACACTGCCTTGAACCAAAAGCCATGAAAACACTAACATCAAGGGCAGAAAGAGTGAAGTAGCAAATGGGCTGTTCAATATGAAATGAGCTGCTGGGTGATCACCTCCAAAACATCTGTGGATACTTACGCGTGCACTCGAATTTCCACCTCAAAAACTGTGATAAGCCATGAGCCATCGAATCACAGAACCGTGCGTTGGATGGAACTTCCAAAAACCTTCACATCCAGCCCTATCAGATCAAGTCTAGATGCAGCAGGTTGTGCCAGGCTGTGTCTCCTCTCCAGGAGAGTTTTGAGTATCTCTGAGTGAGAGATACTGCCCTCACTGGGCAGGCCATCCTGCCAACAACCCTCAAAGAAAATTTTTTTTTTGTATCAAATCAGACTTTCCCATGTTCCAGCTTGTACTAAATGCATCTTGTCCTAGCCCTATGTTCCTCTCAGTATCTGTGAACAATAGTTAGATTTCCATTCAGCCTTGGCTTCTCTGAAGCTGAACAAACTTGGTTCCCTCAATGCCACTTTGATTGTTGTGTAACCCAGCCCCAATCATACTGGTGTCCCTTTGTTGCACTTACTCCAGTCCACCAATGTGTTTCCAGCACTAGGAGCCCCAAACTGAACCCAGCTGTGACCACAGATGTGATCTCACAACCGATAAATAGAGGGGAATAGTCACTTCCCAACCTGTTGGCTGCACTCTTGCTGTATCTTGATATAGACTGTAAAGTTAGACTGTGCAAACTGACTTACATTAAATAAATGAGCCACATGAACTTTAAATCTCAGCTTCCTATTTAAGGCAAGTCTATAAATGAGCTTTTGCTGTGAATATGTATATGTACAAAGATGGAATTAGATAACATAACATCTTGGAATAAAAGCCTGTTGGATTTATGTTGTTTCTGCTGTAAATCCCACTTAGGGAGGTATGGCATGGTGTAAGATATCCAATTTACATAGTTTGCCTCTGGCAGTCCCTGTTCAACTCTCTTTTCTCTTAGACAATTGTCTTGTCAAATTCCGTCCAACATGAAGGATTTTTTCCGATGGAACAATAAACATTTATGCCAGCTCCTCCTAAGTTTACCAGCTCTCAGGAGCAAAATAAAGGTCTGCATGTAGTGCCCAGACTTGAAGCAGTAATGACTTTTGTTTGAATCACAGAACTATGAAGGAGTTGCCAGCCTTGTCCATTAAATTTTCCAACACTAGATTTGCTGAAATGCCAAATAAGGCTTGATGAATATCAAGAAGAAAAGACAGCAGCTGTCCTGTCTCCTGTCCCCAGACACAGTTTCCCTTATATTATTTACTGTGAGGGCTGTATTTAAAACAAACCGCTGCCCCTTGATCACTGACCTTTAAAAGAAGCGCTGTGCTGCATGCCACCCAATCAACCCAAACTCTGCCAGTCCTTACTCACACAGATTTTCCTGGAGTGAGTCAGATTTCAGGGATTCAAGTGTTTTACATAGCATGGAAAAATCCCTTAAAAATAAAATGGGGGGGAAAAAACTCTGAAAAATGACCTTGAGAAAAAAAATATCTGTCATGAATCTGTTATGTGATACCCACACAGAGATCATATGGTGTAAAATTATATAGGAAAAAGAGTTGTCTTACTTAAAAGGGCAGAACAAAAGTGTTTCAATAGCTAAGGAGTGAATTTTCTATTTATATAGATCTGTAAACCTTTTTCCATACATTTACAAACTGTTGTTGTTCCCTTTTTGTTTAGATTCAGCCTCACAGGTTCAATTCTATTTATTTCTCTTTTTCAAATGCAGCAATATAACAGTATGCACAAAAATGTATCATCAATCTGCCTTAGGGGTAAATACAAGTCAGCAGGTAATGAGAGGAATTGGTAGCTTGGAGTTGCTAACAGCAGTACTTCACAGCCAGTGCTGGTTAAACAAACAGTTGTGTGCATCTCCTTCAAAAATGATTGCACCAAAGGCTCAGTTCAATTGGCTGTTTGCTCACAGGCTGTGGCTGAGTTCAGCACGGTTTCCACGTAAGGCAAGACTGCAGAGCTGAATGCTGCGTTTCAAACACAGCCTTCCCAAATCACCTAGAGCATCACATACACTTGTTTCATTCAGACAAAGTCAACCCTGTAAGATCAAGGAGTTCATCCAAGAAATGCCAGGTTTAAAGTTGCCCATTTAACACCACCACATACCTATTTGTATTTACATACCTGTGACACAGTCTGTGAGTAACTAGATGTGCTATTTTTCTCTGAGGTCCACGGCTTCATTCAGTGTTCCCAGCTGGCAATCCTTATGCAGTAAGCATGTGCTTGATATTTCTTTATATTCTCAGTATATATTTTGCCATCTTATTCCTTCTCTTTACGGACGTGGTCTCCTTTCTCTGAAGACAATATAGAAATTGTCATTTCTTCACAGGGTTTTCTATGCTCTTTTCATTACTAGATCTCAATCAGAAATACTCAACCTTTATTAAGATCTATTTTCTGTCATTTGAATTCAAAGAGGCTGGGCAAAATTTAATAGGATTTAAAAGTACCAGGAAGAAACCATTCCACTATATCTTTTGTTACCTGCATTTTAGACACTTTTTTCCTTCCTATTTTTCCTTAATTCTTCTTCTTTTTAAATACAGAAGTTTCTGAAAACTCAAAAATGTAATGTGGAAAATGACACTTCATTAGTGTATTGAAAGCTTAGTGTACAACTAGTTGTTGCCATTTCAAAAGAGTTTTTAGATGTTCTTGAGGCAAGCATACTCTGTTTATTTTCGAGCACTCATCACAGAGAATATATTCTCACATACAGCTTACAGCTCGAATGTCACACACACTTCAGTGCTCAGTTTCTGCTAGCTGGGAAAGCAATGAATCTTTAGATGCTTTCCAAAAGTGAGTCAGCTGTATCTGCTTGTTGTATGCTTGTTTGTATGTCATTTACTTCCAATTCTAGAGATCCTTGGCTGTTACAAGCAACAATGCCACTCACCCTTTGCCTAAAAATTATTTTTTTAACAATTTTTAAAGGTTATGTGAGTTCTTAAAACTGAATCAGATTCTCTTCAAGATCTGTGTTTGGCTTGCTGATGATATCTGTGCAGTGCTGAATGAGTTGTCTTTGGGACAAACAGAACTAAGTTTGAAAGATGAAAAACTTTCAAATATGTGTTCCCTCCTCTCCAGGTTACATGTCTCAGAAAACAGAAAACTGGTCACAAAGTTTACACACATTCTTTCCTCCTTGTAGAGAGTCCATGGAACATACAGTTGACTACACATTACTCAGAAATATATTTTAGTGAGCTTATTTTTCAAAAATATCCGTATGTTTTGAAGGGTTTTTTTTGTTACCATATGATACTCTTTTCATTAAAAACCCTTTTCATGTTGCTCTTAAGCTCAAGGAAATGGGTCATCTTTTGACCTTGCCCAGCCGGCCTTCATTAAGATGCAGAAGATTGCTGGTAGGGTTGGCATCTATGTCCTGAAGAGATGCTCCAAAGAATCCATATGGATAGAGTAACCTACCAGAAATTTGATTATTTTGACGAATAATGGCATCCATGAATGAAGACAGCCCTTTTGATAATGTTGTCTGACATATAATGCCACGTAAAACACATCATATCTGTTGTAAGCATAAATAGAAGATGCAATTAAACAGTTTCCAGTGAAAATTTATGAAATCATGTCATCTTATATAAAGAAATGTTTTTTTCACTTGCTAAGACACAAGTGAGTATCTTTCTCCCATTTTGCTGAAAGTGAATTCTTATAAGTTTTCTGCACACTATTTCAGTAAACTTTCCCACATTTACACAGAATTTGCAGGCTGTTCTGAACCCCTCACTGGCTTCATCCAGGGTCATTCTGTACCTCTGGGTGGTGTTTTATGCAATAATGTCTTTTGGGAAAAATACATAGCATTAAATTAATGGATTTCCTTTGTGAGTATTTCTTAAGAAATTACTTTAATCACTAAAGTGTAAAAAGAGCACTTTCCATATCTGTTATCACTCATTTTAAAAAGTGAAGTTGTTACTGTCTCATTTGTGCACTCTGTCACAATTTTGGAATTTCTGAAGGACTAAATTCTAGGCTAAATGCAGGAAACCTGTACAGCCCCCTTCTCGAACCGTAATTGCATGACTCAGACGCTAACACACAGAAATGCTGAGAAGTTTCAACTGCTTCATCTTCTTCCTTGCTGATACTTTCCATTACAGGTGTCACACCTACTAGTGCAGTGAAACGTCAGTACCTCATTTTTGACTGACAGCACAGTTTGTGAACAACTTAAGCTTGTCAGCCTATCTTGATAAGGTTGAAAAGTGCTCTGATCCAAAAAGTCTGCCTCCCACTCAAAACTGAACCGGTGGTTTTCTACATGAACTCCATTCTCCTTTGTTAATTGCCTGTGATTCCCACCCACATTTTCCAGAGTGATGGCATTTGAACGGCTAGGCTTATTTTAGGATGGAGCAGAGGGAATGGGAAGAGGCTTGGGAAAAAAAGTGGGTAGGGGTTTGGCATGTTTGTAAGGCTAAGCGTTCTGTGATTGCACACAGGCAGGAGAGCAGCAGCCAGAGCACCATCTGTGCACACAGCTGATCCACCCCGCCCAGCTTCGGCACAAAGGAATGTGTCAGCTCCCGCTTTTCCAGAGCAGCTGAAAGCCTCCTTCATGCGCCACTGAAATTCTGCTATCATTCCCTGCAGATCTATTCCCCTCACACTGCACCTCTGGCTGGCACAGCCTTCCTTCAGCAAGAAGCTCTTTCTGCAGTGCTGTTTTTGCAGTTTGGAGTGGGGAAGATTCAACTGCTCTTCAGCATCACCTCCCTGTCCTGCAAGCTGCACAATAATCATCTCAGGGTCCTGGGGAATGGTAAGACACATATGATCCCCCCAGAAATGAAAAATTTCTCAAGAGGTTGTGTGTGGCTGTCTGTGGTGGAGGTGTCTGCATATGAGATAGTTGTCTTAGACTTCTTTTAATGTCAAGAGAGACCTACTTAGTCTAACCAGTGGAGTTTAAAACTTTATTATGTTTGGTTGGATGAATTTCACCCTAAATGCCATCAGTTGTTTACAAGACCTTCTTCAACCCTAGTGGAAACTTCAGCTAGCTCTTTGTACACTGTGGGTACCTAAATTCCAGTGAAAGGGATTCCACCTGTCGCTACTGATAGCAGAAGGAAGTGCAAGTATATTTTCTCCCCATCAGTATCTGGATTGAAATCTAGTATATGAGTAGTTGTTCCCCAGATCCTCAGTGAAGTTTAAACACATAGTGTCCACTGATCTCAGGTACAAAAACTATACAGGGTTGCAGCCTTAATGCTTTGCAGATTGTATCAAATTTGTCCTTATAGATGGTCTGTATGATATTTTCTTTCTTGTTCACAAAGACTGGAGGGGGCTTGTATGCAGAAACTGTCCAAAATACCTCTCCCAGACAAGTTCTGAATATAGACTCCCTTTTTCCTGAATATCCTTTACTGTGTTATAGGCAAAACCTCCTATATGGCAAGTCCTAGACTGCCAAAAATAGAAAGAAAAGAAACCCCAAAACAATTTTTCCATCTGTAAACCCATTCTGATGTCCATAAAAGTTTTTGTCATATTGACAATCTTACACATTTTCACAGTGCACTAATTCTTCACCTAACAGGTGAAGATGGTGGCAGGTTTAGTTGGATCTGCCATTACAGGAAATTAATACCACACCTTTGAATAAGTGTGTTCCAGTGAAGACCACAAAAAGCAGATTTCCCTACAGATTCTGCAGCAGAGTTTTGTTGAGTGACTAGAGACCATCCTGCTCTGTGTATCTGCACACAATCTGTCTTACCCTGGCTTCTCTATTATGTACAAAAATCTAGTTTGTGCTTTCACTGACTCACCCTCCCCCTCTGTTCTGAAGTCTTCCCTGTGATTCTGGCTTTCCTCCAGCATTGATTCCTTCCAGTCAGAATACAGGACACTCCCATACATTTCTGTATTTTATTCCTATAACTCTCCTCCCAGCATGGTCTCACCTACAAACATCTATACATAGATGTTTTGGCTATTAACCTCTCCTCCTGAGAGTATTGGATGAACTCCTGTCTCTCCTAATAGCAACTTTGGTTCACTGCTGAAATAGAAGAAAATGCTGTTAACATCTCTGTGTGAGAAGAGAGATAATTTTTATTAGTGTTTGTGTGTGAGAAGGAAGATCTTTTTTATGTGTTATTACTCTCTCCTCTCTACCAAATTTGAGAGTAAAATTTAGTATGTTGCTTCTTCATCACCTCCTTTCTTCCCTCAGCAAAGATTAATTACCAAGTAGTTTTGTATGATTTGAAAGTTATGTTTCTGTTCTGTACAGTGCAAATGTATCTGGCCTACATAGTGGGAAAGTAGTAAATATAATAACAGAAGAATTATATTGAATTCTTCTGTAAGTTTTGTTAGATTTTCTATCACCTTATGGCATTTTAAAGAAATCACTTCTATGAAAAATTCAATGATTTAACTGATTTGCCTTTTCAGAGACAAAAAGGCAGACACATTGCACAAATTTTTCTCCATAACATTGTATATCATGCTGTGCAGCTAAGTATTAACATGACCAACCATAAACCTGCTCCTTGTAGATATCCTGAAATTTCTCTAGCCTAAAAAACCCCCTTATATATCTCCTATTTACCCTCATTGCAGTGAAAACACATTATTTTTGTAAAGAAACCTGAGTAACAAGTATTCTTTTGCAGAGATAAAATCCATGAGCTTGAAGACAGAAGGGCTTCACCACACTCAGTCTCCTCTTTAGGCAAAGTAATTCGATGCTGCAACCCCTTGCTACAGCAGTGGCTCACAGCACCCACAAGCCAGCACCTCTCACCTTGTCACCAAGTGCAGCAGGCACATGCATCTCCAGTACCACCTTTATTTGGAGGTCTACAATTTAGTGTGACTCTTAAAGAAACCTGCAATAGTTTTGCTGTTGAAATATTGTTTTAAAATACTAGTATTTGCTAATGAGAAATACTTCCTTTTTGTCTGTGCTTCTTCATGAAATTTTAGACAACAAAAGAAACAGAACATTCCTGTTCACAAAATAATATAAATTACACACTTGTTTCTCTGACATTTTTCTGGTAAACTCAGTAGAACAGTGCAGTAATGCTCTCACACATTCATAAATATGATTGCAGAGGTATAGTATATTTAATATAATATTAAATACTATTTTAAAATAATTCCCATGTCAAATATAATCATCCATTCATGGATGTAAATACAACAGTAATCTGTCTTTCCATCAAAGATATCAGTTTATACTGAAGAGGGTTCATATTAGTAAAACTTTAATGTATCAAGAAATTAATAAGTAATACCAAGCTTAATGAAGGGGAGAAAAAAAGATGTGTACTTAAAAATCAGGTTTATGTGATTATGCAGCAGTCTTCAGGTTATTACTCTTTTTCTAATCCCAGGTGAGTTTAATTCCACTTGAGTACCAACTGCTGATTTTGTACAAGTGAATCTGCCAGTCCTACATTGGTGAGCCATTGATTGATTCCAAATCTAATCCACATTTTTAACCCAAGAGTTTATACCATATACATGTGTTGTAGTTTAGAAAGTATTGGGATGGTGATGCAAAAAAGGTCAATTCAAAATCAGGGTTTGGATTCTGCTACCCACGTTTGTTTTAAGGAAAGAGGACTTTGGTGTTAAGCAGTACTTCACTGCAAGCCCCACAGCTTAGAAAAGGCTCTGAGTCTGAGGGAAAAGTGTCAGGATCCAGACTCCCCTTTCTGGCTGACAGCCTGCAGCTGCCTTGTCTTCTGCTTTTCATGAATGGCCTCTTCTTCAGCAGAAAACTAGTC
This sequence comes from Nicator chloris, assembly GCA_013400495.1. Taxonomy (NCBI): domain Eukaryota; kingdom Metazoa; phylum Chordata; class Aves; order Passeriformes; family Pycnonotidae; genus Nicator; species Nicator chloris. The sequence goes on along the minus strand of WAAE01012683.1, from coordinate 47,067 downwards.
AAAAATGGATCAGTGAAACTGCATGTATGAGGATCTGGGACTGCAGAAATAGCTCCAGAGGGGGCAGCCCAGAAATTCTTCAGGGGAAGCCTTTAAGTATTCTGCTTTTCAGATATTCAGGGTCAGGGGACAGAGTTATCCACTCCAAAGTTATCTGTTATTTTGGAGACTCTGACATTGATCTTGTGGCTGTTGTTGAAACCTGGAGCTCTTTGCTAGCTAGCTAGCCTGGAGCCTGTACCAGACGAGGTTGTCACACTGAGAAGGCTCCTGCAGGCACTGGACTTTGTTTTGGTCTATCCAAAGCGGATCTTTTTTAATTTATTGCAAATTTTGTACCATCTCTTTCCTCAGGCGGTTTTGGTCTAAGCTTTTCAACCCTAGGTAGACATTCAAAAGATCAAGTCAATATAAAAAGAAGCCACCCCTCTCATCTTCTCGCTGCTCAGAAACAGCTTCTGGCAGCCAACACTTGGATTAGTGCAGGATTTAATAGCATTTCTGTAAAGAAGTGGTGGCTTTCACTGCACTAAGCAAATCCTGTAAAGGGAAATCCTGCTTTGAAGCTTTCTGAAGTTCTACAAGTTACCTATATATCAAAAATATATTTTGTTTGGATTTTCAACAAACCCATGATAAGATATCTGGCAGAAAGCTACTAAAGAAAGGAAGTTGCTGTAGGACGGGTGCTTATATGGTTTGAAATCTGCCTACGCTTTTCAGGATAAAGAGTAAGCAGCAGAGTACCTTAGGGAATTAGTTTTATTTAAGATCATCATCAATGACCTGCAGAAGGAAGGGATGCAGGAATGTGTCTCAGTTCCCAGATGATGCTGAACTCCTACAGGGAGAGACAACACACTCACATAGAGAAATGAGCTCTAGAGAGATGATACACAGCTGAGTGCGTGCAGAAGAAAAGTGGCAGATGTTCCTGTCTAGATATATATAGTGAGTACATCTAGGGAGAATAATCTAAGCCATGCTTACACAGTGCTGAACTGAAAGTTGCCAACTGGAGCTCAGGAAAGACACCTGGGGGTCTCTGAACTCATCTGCTCGACATGCAACAGCAGCCAAAAATGCCAACAAAATTTGGGGTGTTCTCAGAAAAGATGGTAAGTGGAAACCAGAAAATATAAAATCCCTGTGCATCCACTTCTTGAACATTCTATACAATCCTATTTACTTGTTTTAAGAAGGACATAGAGAAATTCAAGATAATGCAGGGAAAAGCAACTAAGATGATTAAAGGGATGGAGCAGTTGCCTTCACAGGGAATCAGAGAAGGCTAGGACTTTATCTTATTCCTCCCCCAAGCTGAGTGGGATATGGTTAAGGTTTATAAAATCATGGAGGCAGTGTGGAAAGAAAATACAGAACTGTTGTTTCCCAAGTCTTGTGGTGTCCTCTGGGCACTGAGTGAAACTTTTGGAGAGCAGTTTAAAGCCTGCAAAAGAAAACCCTATTTTGAAAACCGCTACCTGCTGTCCTTCTGAAATCTGCTGCCACAGAAGGCCGTGGAGGTGCACCACACCAGCAAGGTAAAAAAGGAGAAAGCAGACAATTCCACAGCAGCAAATCCATAAAGGGACACCAAAATGAAGAGGTAGGAAGATACTTGCTGGTGTCTTTGGTGCAGTGGAGGGTAGTGGAGGAATATGACAGGGATGGACAGCAGAGAGACAGGATCATGAGTTGTCTCCAAACAACATTTCCTATTGCCACTGTTGGGGATGAAATGGATTATTAGTTTGACCCAGAAGGCAATTTTCTATGTTGACATGAAAATAAGACCCTGTGCTCCTTTGCTAGAGCTTAAACCTGCCACTTCAGTTATTTCCACCCATTTAATTTTGATTGCATCTCAGTAGGCAGTCAATGGTGCAGAATTTGTCAACTGGAACAACTGTGTGGTAATTATCAATGGCAGGGATATTTTTTTATAGTTCTGACCATGGCATTTTTTTGCAGTAGAATTAAGGAAAATATGGGGATTTGCAAAAATGAAAGGAGGTGAACAAATGTTTTTAAATAGCTATAGATCTTTTGTATAAATACATAGAACTTTAAAATTATGCAAATCCAGTTAAATAAGAAATATGTTGATTGAAGAGAATGACTTAGGCAGGCACAAAGAATTTTTTTTAATGAACATATTTTTAGGGGTTTGTTCTGCTACAGTCATTAAAATTTCTGGATCAGAGTCCAGTTTCTAGAGTTGAATATTGTTCCCAGGTTTTCTGATGGCATTACTATTGTACTTTGCGTGGTGAGCAAACAATTCTTCTCAGGAATGAGGAGTTGCTTGAATAAAAGTATTAAGCTGGGCCTAAATAATTAAAGAAAGACCAGAAGTCCTGGAGACTGAACAACCCCCTCTGCCAACTCATCCCTTTCGGCAGAGATTCCCTCTCACTTTTAGGTTTCCAGAAGTATCAAACACTGCCTTGTCTTCACTCAACCTCTTCTGCAGCACCTTTTTGTCTTTCCCTGTCCACCTTGTCCCAAATACCCCACACAGCAGAGTGTTTCTTCACTTTTACCGATTTCTTGTCCTTCCTTCTCACAGCTACAGAAAAGGCTGAAACTGCCAAAGAGCTCTCCACACCCCCACACCAGAGGGTGGTTTTGTGTTGGAGAAAATACTGAAAAAATGTTTATTTTCTATGTTGCTGACCATTACAAGGGAGGCTTAAATACTTATTTATATTCATCCGTTGGCACAACATCTTGAGGCAATTATCAGTTGCAGTTTTGGTACCACTTTCCTGTATCACAATGCTGAGAGAAGACAGGCAAATCACATCCCCTGGAAATGTGCTGTATTTGAGAAAAAGGTTGAAATAGGGGAGGACTCTTTTTTTTTTTCTCCTGGAAAGTAGGAGAGCAAATAGCTAATTAGAGGGGGGAAAATCTCAGACTAATTAACTGGCATTTGAACTAATGGATGAAAATTTGCCCTGCATATAATTTATACTCTGTATGTGCCTAGATATAACAGCAAGAGTAAAGACCAAAATCAGTT
>WAAE01012683.1:0-43935 GCA_013400495.1 Nicator chloris | reverse complement strand
AGGAGAAAAAAAAAAAAACAAAAATTTGCTGTAATTAAGGATGGGAATTTGTTTCTCTTTAGATGTGCTCAAAAATCCACTGCATATTTCAAACACTGAAATTCAGTAGGTGTTAAAGGGTGCATTAGGATGTGTTAGGTGAAATCTGGAATCAAACGAGCTGGAGATTGGTGAGGAACAATCCCTCAAGTTATGAACTTCTTTGTTTTCTTGTTTGATGGGTTCTTATAATGCATTGCTGACATTATTCCTGGACAATCAAATCATAATGATGATCATGCCTGATTGATCTCAGCTGCTTGACATTTCCCACTGCTAGCACAGAGGGATCATTACCCATTCAGTAGGTGGGAATTAAAATTTGAAAGCCAGTATTCTCTAAAACTGGGGAAAGGCCTCTCCCCCCTCCCACAGCACTCCCTACATCTCACAGTGAATTCCACTGGAGGAACTGCAGCTGTTCTCTGTGCCTGTTTTCAGTTTCAAGAGGGACTCACTGAAGGCTGCTGAGACACACAGCTCAACTCCTCCGATCTGTTTTCAGAGATTTTTCTGCACTGGATCTTCTGGAAATATAACCACAAATCTTCCTCTGTCTCAATTCCAAACAAATCGTGGCATTGCCATGAAACGTGAGAGAGAAAACAGTTAAGCTGTCCAGGAGCAAATCCAGAGGCACAATAGCAGCACCTCTAGTGCGGTAGAAGCCAAAATGTTTATCCCTCACATTCTTTGCTTACAAATACCCCTGGGATCAGTCCTGGCAAATACCCATTTTGGTATCCCCCAGAGGAAATTCAACAACATCCAGTACTTAAGTCACCTTTGGAAGCTCACTAACCTTCAGATTGTCAGGTGTGACTGGCAGTATCCCTCACACAGGCTGCATCCCTTAAACCATCATTGCAGAGACCCGAGTTTGCTTACTGAAGTCGACTGGGGGACATCTGCCCCTCACACGCTTTCTGAGCTTTCTCCAGCTTTAGTATCTGCACCACTATTGGCAGAGTGCCTTAGGAAGCTGCCAAGGGCATGTGCTTTTACATCCTTGACAACACTACACGAGGGAGGTGGCTGGCTCTTGGGCTGCACCTACTCTTAGATCCAGTAGGTCATACAAGACATCAGCAAGTTTCTTACATCTCTCTGTTCCCTGTCTAATCTTCATTCAGTCTAGTGGAAATCACAGGTTGAATCCTAAGGAAAAATCAGTAAAACTGTATTATTCTTACAATCAGAGGGATTCCCCCTCCTTTTCTCTCTGTGTGAATCCTGAGCCCAAGTTTTCTAAGTCTGTCAATATATATTCCTTGTACAGTCAACCTCATGTTCTTTCCTTTGATTTTTTCTTTGTCATCTTCTCTACTGCAACTGTCTTTTATCACTCTTGCTTTAACTTCAGATGACTGAAGAAATATGCAGGCTTTTTCAAACAGCATAGATTTTTTTTTTAACATGAGCCATGACACGATGTACTTCTTTTCAGCTGATCTACTTCTCTCATAAGGTAAGATACTCTATGCATCTTGGAAAAAGAAAGAAAAGATACATCTAAAATAGGTTGTGTGGATATGGGTGGGGGAATAAGTAGTTCTGTTATAAAGGACCATTAGCCAAGCCAGCTGTGGTTGCTGAGAGTTTTCAGAAGTAAATGCTATAACATAAATTGAACACATCCACATCCGTGAAATAGTTACGTCTCCTTTTTTCCAGTTCTTTTTGCTTTCGGCTGAAAAACTTGAAATATGGGAAGCTAAAATTTAGACAGAGGCAGAGGCAGCTTTGCCAAATCTTGTAAATGTTATTGCAAGTATCACAACTGTTAATGCTTTCTCTTCAAGTCCCAAATGCTAGCAGCAAGATATTGCAAAGGAATTTTCATTTCTGAGTACATTCTGAGTACTTCTGATCTCAAGGAAAGGTTTGAAGCTGCTTCAGAAATGTAGCCTAAAGAATAAAATAGTAAGTAAATAAAAAATGCAAGGCTTAAAGTCTTGCAACTTTTGGACAACTGTGATTTTTTCCAATTGCACGAATTTTGAAGGTGGGATTGGCAATACTGTGCATTAATGCAGGTTAAGAAAATAGACCTGTTAATTGTACTAATTAGAACACAGGGAAACGCTGTCCTGACTAAGAATTATTTTAATCTTTTATGTTCAGGTGCTCTCCTGATTCAAGATCCTTCTATGTTTGCAAGCTGAACAGGAATTGGAAAGAAGTTATTTACCGTGCACAAATGAGCATGAAATGGCCCCTATTCAATAGCCCAGGAAAGCTGCCAGTCAACTACTGCTACACTCAGCTGCTTCTGGGCAGGCGTTTGAGAGGCATTAACCATTCAGCTGGGCTATAGCCCAGATTCCTCTTTCAGGATGCCTTTGGCACCAGCTGTGAGATAAACTGCTGTGCAGTGCACTGGTCCTCCTTTGAAGGAATCCTGACTGCTCCTCAGGCTATCAGTGGAGGTGAAGTCTACTTTATTGCTGGACACTGAGCACTTGTAAGCCACAGCTTCGAGAAAACACCTTACCCCCTGCTGTACAACCCTTCTCTCACAAGGGTCATCCTCCCAATTGCCCTGTTTCCCTTTGGAGACAGCAGTAACTGTGGTGTGTTTCAACGGTGATGTGGCTACTAATGGAGACAGACACTCAGGTAAACACTGGCAGCACAGCTTGTCTTCATTTGCAGTAGCAGACCTGCCCCAGACTTGCACCTCATCCCTCCTCAAGAAACTTCTATGAACGTGGACATTTGAAACAGGCTCAGACTCATGCTCAGCTCAAGCTACCAGCAGTGAAATAGGTGGGATGTTGGCCAGGTGGGTTAATACCTGGTGAGCCTGTCAAACATCTCTATAAAAATGGAGACAGAAGCAATTCCCCCAGACTGGGGGAGCATATCAAAAGTGTTTATTGCACTTCATGCTGTCTGAGAGGAATGGTTCAGATCAAGATCAAAATTAATCTCAGAAAAATTAAAATAGCTTAGTTGACTTTTGCACAAGAAAAAAAAAATCAAATAAATAATCACTATGAAGAGTAACATTGTAATTACCTCCATACTAATCTATATTGGGGGTGGAGTGCCCCTGGCTTAATTTTGTCATGCAAATCATTTATTAGGTCTTTCATTGCAAAAATGCTTTATATACCAGGAAAGACAAGTCAGGAAACAAAAACAAAATTGTACAAAATTTTAAAAACAAAATTGTACAAAGATGTGATAAAACACAAAAACCCAAAGTAATTTCAAGGGAAATCAAGAAGGAAATTTGTCTGACAGTAGAATTAATTATAAGTAAAGTGAAATGGAAACCACATGAACAAAAAGAGTTTGTTACATACAGAATCACAGTGTGTTTATTCTGTGTGCACTTGGATATGAAAAGTATACTGTAGCTGGAAAATAATAGAACTATTGCTTGAATAATACCTCTCCACTATTCTTCTTTATAAAGGGTTGTGTTTTTTTAAGTCACCATTCAAGTCCACACTTTTTTTAACATTTTATAGCTATGAAACAAATTTTGAAACACTGATATTTCTAATTTATTGAACAGATGCTAAAGTAAAAATCTTGATATTGTAGTAGATTGTGTGGAGCACATTAAAGAACAGTTTGTTTGGGCCTTATCCCAAAGGAAATTAAAATTCCTGGAGATTCTGCACAATGTCAACCCTTTTATTGCAGCCCTATAACAGTAGGGACTAGAGCTTAATGTGTCACTGATCACTGCTTTCAGATGACCTCTACATCCTATGAGAGATGCTAAACTACTTTAAGGGACATAATGTCACGATTTCACAATGCATTTTTATAAATATAGGTCCACCTATATAGGCATCATATGCAGAGAACAAAAAATTTCTGATACGAAAACTCGGATATCATGAGATCAAATGCAGTTAGGTATCTCAATTCATCCGTGTTGTTCTGAAAATGTTTCCAGAGCACAGTTCCTCATCTAGACAGAACTCAGGCTTCTGTCTCGCCCAGTGCAACAAAAAGTGCAACTGTCTTACCCAGTGCATTCATCCAAGCACAGAGCCAGAGGTTTGGTTGTTCTGGCCCAAAAGACAGAAGGGACAGCTGTGGGTTTTTTGACTTGAAGGAAACACGTGCCCAGCTCTTGCACATGGCACTGAATGGCTGCTTGAGGTGAGCACTGCAATCCCTACATTTTTGTCACATTCAGTGGTCCTAACAGTGACTGTGGTCAGTTTCTTGTTAAGCAAACTGCACTGAGCCACAGGTCGAGAGGTTTGATTGTCCCTCTTTAAAGAGTGAGTGATCTGTCTGTCGTTGGCAGTCTGCAATACAGAAAAAAAACCTCTGTTGGGCACTTGCAGTTATTCTTCCTGGGAGAGAATTTGTGTTTAGGGATTCAGATTTATAGGCTTTCCAAATGCGTGTTGGAGCAGTTTAAAAGGTTATGCTCCCCAGCTGCTCATCCTTTCTCTCTGCAGCAGACAATCGAATGGCTGGCAAGGTTGTGTGCTCTGTTCCTGACCTGGGGCACTGATTTCAGCTTTCATTATTGACTGGCTGGGTATGAGCTTAAGGAGCAGAATGCCTTGACTTATCATCCCTGCTGGACATAGTTGCAATAGTTAAAACGTTTATCAGTTCCCACTGGCTATAGACAAATCTCACAGGTACTGAAGAGAAAACCCTGAATCCTACCCTGGCAGGATGCTGAGGGCTGTTACAGTGCTTTGTTTCCCACACTGAATGCCTCACCCTTTGGAAGGAGTTTGGAGAAAGGGGCAAGTGACTTCCAGTGTCTCTGTGCCAGGGTTGTCAGATAACCCTGGTAATCAGGAGAGGGCCAGGCACACACACAAGAAGTGGGCCTGGGAGAAGTTAGCCTGAGAAACTTTCCCAACCTTCCAGTTGGGAGCTAAGGAAGCTGGAATGCTGAAGTGGGCCACCTGGGAAAATGCCTGGAAGGGATTTGGAAAACTCAGTAATGTGCACTGCAAAGCCTAATCTTTAAACAGTGCAGTGACCTGTAGGAACCACATGCTGCACCCAGAAGAAAATCCCAGGAGGCACCAAGTCAACCAAAAATCAGGAAGAAATTGTGGTGACAGACAGTTGATTTCCCAGCATCACCATGGAGCCAAAGAACGCCGCAGACTGGAAAACACTGTTTGTGTATTCACCTGAGTGAAGAGGAGTGCAGCTTCAGCATCTGTTCCAGTTCTGCAGGGGAAGGGACTGAACAGTTGTGTCCTATGTGCCATGGGGACTAGTTCACCTTAGGAGAGTACTGTTGTGGAAGGTGCAATCCCTTCTCTTTTACCTGAGTAATGTGCAGGCTTAGAGCAACTAATCTAAGAGATATTTTGGGTATTTAGTTGGTAAGTTAGTCTGGATATCCTTGGCACACACAGAGTTTTACAAATGCCAGATAGAACGAGGCATGGAGAGGCTGTTATGGATGCAAATCAGCAGAATTTAAGCACCTTGGGGGTAAGGAAGCAGTTACTTAGAATTTCTGAAATTTCTAATAGCAATTTAATTTTGAAAGTACACAACTTAATTTGCAAGTAGGATCTAGGTTCCTCGGTGGATTTAGTCTTTTTGATCTGGGGATATTTAAAAATGTATCAGTGAATCAGTGGGAGTTTGGGGCTTTGATGTCTTATGTGCCAGTTTCCATCTGTAAGCATCTGAATACCTAAGTCTGGGCCACAGTAAGTTCTTTGAACCGTGCTGAAGTGTGAGGTTTTTCCAAAGCCAGAAATGACCTTGCTTGAGCAGAGAGATTTTAGCATGGAGCAGAAAAGTGGAGTTCAGTAACATCAAAAAGCCTCTTTGGGTTGGGCATTCCTACACAGTAAATAAAATTGTAGAAGACACCCAGGAATTGTTAATTATATTCAACCCATTAATCACAGGCATCATGCAGAGAAAAATAATTTAGGTTTAACAGGTTTTTGTATTCCCATTCTTACACTTACCCCACATTTAGAGTAACTCCCACTGATTTCTGTGGATGTTAATGGATCATGAATGGCTGGATTCAGTGACAGACTGCTCTTTGCCTGTGCCAATCCCCACCTCCTGCTTGCAAAGCTCTTGTGTTGACTGCTGCTGCTGCTAAAGCAGGAGCCAAAGACTGGGGCAGCAGTGACTGCACTGGGACTAGCCCTTCCCAGCTGGAGAAGGTGTCACTGTCACAGCTTTTCCACTGGGGATGACAGCAGCAGAAAGCTATTCTCCAGTCTCCATCTGGCAGACCAGCCCTGCTCCATCCCTTCCCTCCAGCCCAGAGGGTGCAGCAGATCAAGAAGGGCCCAGATGCAGGGAAACAGCAGGACTCTTGCATCCTGCAGGCCTGGAGCGTGGCTCTCTGAGGTGCTGGGATGGGGATGAGTGAGGAGTGTGGCTGCTGAGTCTAGGGAAGAGTAGAGAGGGCTTCTGAGAAAAGAGGCATGGTGGAATACATGGGTGAGGAGGGGAGGAAGAAGTGACAATGACGTCTTCCTGCCCTGCCAGGTTTCCACAGCCCCCTAATACCTTGCTTCCATCCACTCAGAGCTCTTCAGACTTCACTGGCTCTTGCTCACTGGTCCTTCTCTTTCTCCAGGAAGCTGAAATCTCCACTGACTCCTTCCAGGCCCACTCACTCACCTCTGAGGTCACTAGTGATCTCTTTTCATCTACTCAAACCCATTCCTCCTCTCCCCACCTCCTCTGCTCCATCACCATTCCTACCGTCCTCATGTAGAACCTCCCCAGTTTTGTGGGGTTTTTTTTTTATTCTGCCTTTGTGATAGTCTTCTATCCAATACCAGGCTTCAAAGTTAAAATGCAATGTTTTACTCAGTGGTCAGCATGAATAGGGTTAACCATACCCTTGTAGTAGCTGGAAGTTCTTTGAAATTACTCATCCTATTTTGATGAAAATCCTGATTAACAAAGTGCTCAGGGAAATTTTAGAAATTAATCTATTCAGGTTTTTAATACTTATCTTATTCTGGTATAAGTTAACTTAGTTTTTATTAATTGTAGGTTTTGAGGCAGTGGAAGAGGTTTGGCATCTGTTCAGATGGCATCTCATACCCAAGTCAGGATACAGCATTGCATGTGTATGACACTGACACAGAATAAATAACAAGGGAATAAGTCAGTGGAAATTGAAATTAATAGGGAGAAAAATAGAAAAAAAACTAGAAATAAAGCAGAAAATAGAACTTTATTGCTGCTTTCCATTGTAATAGCCTTGCTAGAAATGCATAAATAAATTTCATTTATAAACTCTTAAAAACCCTACTACAGATTAGAGAGAGCAACAATGTAAAATTCATGGTATTTGTGGCCGGCCTTTATCAACAGAGAGTAAACAGCCACAACTTCTAATAGAGCTTCTGCTTCTGGTTTGACATTGCCACGAGAGGCTCATTCTAGAGATTCAAACTGCACAATGAATATGTCACAGAAGCTTAAGCATCTCTTCACATAAAGTGATTATTATACATTCTCATCTTATTGCTCTCCCAGCTATTCGCATTCAGGCTTTGAAGTGTCTGCCTTTATTTTAGCCCTACTAGTTCTTTTTTTACTCTTCTGAAGTTGCATAGAAGTTGCTCAGGAGATCAGCACCAGCATCTTTATGACTGATATGTAAATCAAAAACAAGTGGGAAAATTGTAACAAGCCTTGAGGGAGACAGAGTGCTTCTTTATGGTACTTGCTTGATGCTCAAATTATTTCTAGTCTTCAAGCTATTTCTAAGGCTATCAATTAGGAAGGAATGAGTAACTGAGGTTATTAGCATTGGAGTAATTCAGACTGCTATTTCAGCTCTCATTTAAACTGGTAGTCACTGAAACTTGTTAGTGGCAAAACAGCTCTCCTCCTCTCAGGCCGTTTCTATCGAATTATCGGAGAACACTACTAGAGTGAACTGTCTTGTCAAAGAAGTGTCTTGTAAAAATTAAAGAGCTTGATGATGTCAGCTAAATATCCCCCAAATGTACCCTCAGACACACTGAGCTTGGTTTGAGGGTGAGCATAAGCAAGGACTCCATCGTAAGGAGCGCCATACGCCTTATTGATGCTCACCTGCATACAGTTTTCCCAGATGCTGAGACTAATTTACTCTGTTTTGCTAACAAAGTAGCCGTGGCAAAAATTTTGTTGGGGAAATAACGAAGTGAAAAGTAAAAATCAACAACAATTACACTAATGAACAGTTATATAAAATCCATTCATTAAAAAGCAGGAAATGAAAGGGATTATCACTCTGCAAGAATGTTACGCATGGGAAAGGTAATACGGTGGATAGTGGATATTAGATCACAAACAATGCTCTGGTTCAGAGGGAAATCAAAGAAATAAAAATTCCCTCCTAAAGATGTACCTACAGCAGAACAAATTGACTTTGGGCTTAATAAAACAGGTTTTATCAGTGCCTTTTCTTTCCTAAAATGCTGCCAAAAAATAAGGGCTGACAGTTTTCCCACCCAGCCGTTAATGTGAGAAAATGCCACAGGTTCTGTGCATATTGCCAGAAGTAGAAGGGAAGGGCTAAGTGAGAGTCCAAGCCAGCTCTAAGTGGCAGTGAAGAAAATAATAAAATGTTTTTATTTAAAACATTTAAAGAAATCAAGCTACAGTCCCAGATTTTTATATATATATATATATATATATAGTTATTTAAGACCAGGAAAATACCTTATTAAAAGGACAAAAAGATGCGGAAGAAAGGTAAAAATTGAAAATTCCTTGGTTCACAAGTGTCTGATATTTTTTCATCCCAATTTTTTATTTCCTTCTTCAGTAGAAAGAACCAAACCAATGGAAACCTAACTCAGAACTGAAAAAATAAAAAGGTTATTTGAACTTGCCGTGAGCTCAGTGTCTGACTGAAATTCAAACAAAAAAAAATTAAAAAGCTTGATCTATTAAGGATTATTTCCATCCACAGAATCTCTCTGTCAGGTACACATTCACCTCAACAGCCAAGCACCATGTACATAATTTACTAATTTAATGCAAACACAGTATGAAAAGTTGAAACCAATTCAATGTGTAAAATTGAAAGTGAATATTTGTTTGCCCATATTTTCCTGGTTTTGCAATGTAGTTACCCATTACTGGAGGCCAACTTGACTTTCCTATGGTTGCAGGTTCACCATTACTTCCATGCTTTCAGTCAGTAATTACAGCAAATCCCTATAAACTTTCAAATCATCATTATTACATTCATGAAAAGTATTTGAAAGTAAAAATATGTCAACAGCACTGTTGTGCTGAGATTACTTTTCTAAACCAGCTTTGAAGTTAGTTCCTGTCTGAAGCCCTGTGTCCAATTAAGTTAGATCATTAAAAAGCAAATTATCTTGACGTTTTACTGTAATAGCCTAACTTTGCTTTGGCCAAACATGAAACACTGAAATTCCAGGGTATGAACTTCCCCCACTAGTGTACATTTTGGGAACACTGGGCTGAAGAGTGAAAGAAAGGGGAAAGAAATTGTTGAATCAGTACCAGAGTAATAGTCCCTTACTGAATGAGTCAATGCTTTCTTAGATGCAAGGAGGGAAGAAAAACCTTGCCCTAATCTATATTCTGACATTTGTAAACCTACACATTATTCACAGCTTAATCTGAATCTCTTTCTTATTCAGACAATAAACTTAACAATCCTGTCTTCAGAATACTCATGCTTTGTGAAGTCAGTTGTACAAAACGCTAAGCCATATAAGAGAACACATTTAGTTTAACAGAAGAAAACATTGCATGTGCAATTTTACTAAAATGCTGGAGCTATTTGCATGCTAACTGCTCATAGCCCAGAAAACATTAATTTGTCTTCTCCTGTGAGTCCAATCATAAACAATACAGATGAGAGAGTAGAGGTTGATCCAATGAGTAAGAAATTGTGCTTCAAAGAGGGTTTGAAGGAAGTAACATCTTTTGCCAAATGGAATAAATAAAGATGGATATTTGTCCCAGTGACATCTCAAGCATGTGAGATTATCACAGTATGACTTGCTAGAGAGTGGGAGGCTGTGGGTGCCCCAGGGGAAAGAGCTGGGTCTCTCCTTCCTGCTCATCTCGTAGTAGCCACAAGATATTTGACCAGATAGATACCACCAAGGAAAAGAGGTAATCTTGTGTTCTTATGGGAGACAGAGTGCAACTTGCCCTTGCACAGCATGCTTGGTTTTTTTAACTTTACAATCCACAGATTAGGAAGTCTTTTAGAAACCCTGATCATTGTAAGAACAATTGATGTATCAGGAAGGCTGAGAGAGCAGAGAATGCTTTTTTATCAACACTGTTGGTAGTAGAAGGAAAACAATAAGATTATAGACTAAAGGCTTGTGGTTTGTATTTATATATCTGAGACTTGGAGACAAAGTAGAGGCTATTATCCATGAATTTATAAGACTTCTCTTTCTAGAGAGCTAGATCATTCTTTTTTCTATTGGGCTGTTTGAGCTAGTTTTGAAACGTGCTCCATGTGGGTTTTTGAGGGGGAGACATAAAAAAGTAACCCGTTTAGTAGAATCCATATTAATTTTACAAATCATCAAATACTTTCTGAATTAATTTTAACTAATGAAAGGAAGAATATTTCTAGGGTTTTTTGGTCAAAATATGTATGAGGAAAGAGGATATCTACAAGATCAAAATTTTGCAAAACTCTAGTTTCTCCTGGAAGCATGGGTTTCCACCAAAGCAGCCTGAAAGCTATAGGCAATTTGTGCTGTAATTTTAGAACAGATTTTTCAATTGAAACATAGTATAACAGAAATAAAACAGAAATAATAGTATATATTGGGAAACGAGGAAGGATAATATTTACCTGTTTGCAGACCAACACAGAAAAGTCTAGTGTGCAAGATGAAATGCAAAATGTCAGTACTATAAAAATATAGACATATGTTTAGTACAAGTGCTGAGCCCCCTCAAATCAAGGATATTATATGAAATCCTGCTCTTACAATGCACGGGCAAGCAGAGTCAGGAAATCATACAATGTGTTTCTTCAGAGAGGCAGTGAGACAGCACAATGTTCTCAGACAAGAGGCAACAGGCTCTGTGCTTTCAGTGTGCTGCTCTGTGGGAAATGAAAAAACTATGCTTCAAAAGTATGAAATAAATTAAAGGCCAAAGAATTATATCCCCTTAGCCAAGCTGCCAAAAATATTTATTAATCTAAAAATCTCAAGAGCATAAAACAATTCTTACTACGTTAATGTTTATACTGGGAGCTTTCCATTAGTAAATATATGACAGGGAATAACCATATCCATCCATCTGCTTAGTGGCTGCCTCAGAAGCTGCTACATGTCAATTATTAATCCTCCTGGGGATAGAAAAACATTTTTCTTCTGGAGGCCTACTTTTGAGTTTATTTTTTTATTTCTTCCCTGCTATTTAAAATAATCTTTTTTCCTACATATTTCTTACAAATATCGAGTGGTGTATTTTCTTCTCAGCAATGTGTTCCCTTTTCACACAGCTTTACCATTTTCTAAGAGAATGATCAGGATTAAAAAAACAAATCTTTTTCAACTTATTCAAGTTCTTTTGAAACTCTTACTTCGGTGCCTTTGTTGCAATGGTGGCTGTTCCACCAATAGCTGTTGAGACATTTGAACAGCTATGCTGTTTCTATTTTTATTGATGAGGTAGTGAGCTTTCTCATTTCTGGCATAGCAACAGACAGGAATGCAACAAAGCTATTTATAAAAAAATAAAAATCAGAAGTGTCTAATTTAGATTTAAAAAAAAAAGACAAAGCAGTGATAGGTGATCATGGTTGCTCGTACTCTTACTTAAAAGCTAATCAAGCAAGTGATGTTTAACATCAAAGGGAAATTACTCTTCAGTGAAGGGGGGTTATATATTGATGCTAGCCACGTTAGGAAATTGTTGATTTTAACTGGAATCCAGAAAGGTCACTTAGTTGTTTTGTTGCCTCGTGACACTGCTTTTTACAGGATGGTTTCTGCCAGGATTGTCTTCATTACTAAAGTCACTGTCATTGCAAGGGAGAGCAGGTACACAGCATCAAAGTAAATCTTTGCAATAAACACAGGTACTAATTAAACCCACTGATCTTGGAGCAAAAGCTAATTTAATTATGCCAATCACTGAATATGACTCATTATGAGCAACTAACTTTTGCGAACAAATGCAGAAACAGACAAACATAAGCTTTAGAAAGCACGGTTACAAACCAATTTGCTTAAATTATTTCAGAAGAAATGAGGAAAATATCAATAATAAGGTTAAAATTTTCATTTCAGGTTACCTGTTGAGTCTTTTTCAGAGGCTAGCTAGACAGCATTATGTAGGCAGCCTGGACAAAACCTTTGCCTGTTCTGTGTATCAGTGCACGACTCTTGGTGGAACAGTGTTATCTACAAGTACTTAGATAGCCAAGTGAACGAGAATCCTGTCGAGCTGGGCAGTTCCAGGCAAAAGCACCTGCAGCTGGAGACTGTCTCTGTCTCAGACACACCCTGCTCTCTATAGATGTTACTTCCTAACAGCACAAAACGGAGACCTGGGCCTGGGAGCATCCACAAGAGGCTCCTCTTCCCAGCCTGCCCCAGCCTGGGGGATCTCAGCTGCAGCTGAGTCTCTGTTTTAGAACACAGAGAGGGAACATCCTTGCTGAATCCTAAATACTCAGAGAAACTAATGAACCAGCAAAGGTTGAAGTCTTTTTATGCTACGGTTTAAAAGTTCTTAATGTATAACATACATCATTAAAGAAATGCATAAATGGCAGTCTGTTGCTGCTCTCTTATTTAATGACAATCAGCACATTTTATTTAAGTAGACAGAATAGATGTATTTTATAGACATATTTCTTTCAGTAGTATGTGGTATTTTTAATTCCATTGCAGTGTGCTTTTGTTCTTTCTAGATGCTAGATTTCTGTTGAAGAAGGGGAAAACTAGGCATATGTCTTGGGTTATCACAAATGGCAATTATTTCAAAGTTATTTGAATATTAACAAATTCTTGTTTTTAAGGAAACAATAAATTTAAAGTACCAGAAAATGCCACACAGTAGAACATGTTACATAACAGCTGTGTTGTATCATATTTCCAGTGGTTTAAGTCTTCTCACAAAACTTATGCAACTGCTGGTCTGCATTTCTTTCAGGTTCAAAACGCATAGAAGCTCTGAATAAAATCCAGGTAAAACCTGCTTCCATGTCAAAAAAAAAGAAATAAAATGCAAGTGCATAGCAGTTTCAAAGCACAATCACAAATCAGTTCCTTTATTATCAGTTTCCATGGAAAGATTGGCCAAGAGTTGAGGTTCTTTTCAGATACAATCTACATGTCGAGTCTAAAACGAAAATCAAAGCCTTAGAGATTTTGCCGAGGTTTGGACTGACAGCATGCACATTGCTTTGGTGGCTGCTTGGATCTGACAGCTTCCTGAATCAAAGGAACCACTCACTGCCTTCTACCCTGCTCCCACTGCTTTCTCTGGAGGTAGGGAAAGTGCTGTATTTCTGCTTTTGCTCTTGCTTTTCTTTTTAATTTTTCATTTCAGTGAGGAGGCACAGTAAAGTAGGGATCCAAATGCTGATTAGAATTTTTCCCAAATCATGAAGTTTTGGACCTATCTTTGTCCTGTCAAATGCTCTGATATATCAGCTAAGTGTTTTCTTAAAAGTAAATGCCCAGGAACACGTCATGTTCTGAGTGCTTGTGCTGAAAGCTGTTCACTGCCTCATGTGCACAGTCCTGCAGCTCATCATCTCTAATGAGGAAAAACAAGATAAAAGTGTTTGTAAACCTGTTCAAATACCTTTATGCTTCTTCCAGTTTGTGTGCTTATTAAAAGATAATTCCATTTTATGACTTATAACTTCAAAGCTATTTTGCAGTTCTCGGTTTGAAAGATTTGCCAAACAGAAAACCTGAAGAAATAACTGAGAAAGTCTTATGCAGCCTGGAGATGGTAGATAAGTGTCTGAGAAACTTGGAATTTTTTCACACAGAAAAGCTTTTTTCAGTCTATAGAGTCTGTCCCGTCTACCTGGTGGAGAACTGCAGAATGGTGCTTTCATTATATAGCACTAAAAATAACATTTTAGTCTAAAGTAAACTGATTTTCTGGCTCCCTTTTTTTGTATCTATCTAAAAGTTATTTAGAGAGGTATTTGATAGGCCCCTTTTGATGCTGTATGCCTCACATTACTAATTTTCTACTCTAGCACGTTTCAATTCCATTTCCAGAAATTAAATAAGCTGAACACTGTCCTGTCCTGCTAGGAGTAGAGCTTTTATTTGTCATTGCAAAGTCAAAATGACAAATTTGCAAAATAAAAACCATTGTGGAAAGTTGTATGTCGCATAACATGTTTTGTCTCCAGATAGTGAAACTAAGTTGTTTGTAAACTACTTAGGGGGAAGTGGTGTGATGAAGAAAAGCAAGGGCTGTGGATATGAAGTGGAATTTACCCTTAATGTCACAGGGGGATTGTTCTCATTGTTCATTCCCAGGTCCATCACTTATGACTTACCATGCAAGATAGGATATAAAATTGTGAAGTGCTAAACTCGAGACAGAATTAGCTGTTTCTTAATATGTCTCTTGCTGTGTTGGCACTTGGATCCTGTATTGTGCTGCAGAATAGATCAAAGTGCTTCAGCATGCAGCAAGGTAAAGCAGGTCAGGAGCTGTGGCTGGAGGATACAGACATATCTGGGCTTCCACTTCCGAAAAGTTAACGTGCATAGTAAAATCTGACAGAGTCACCAATTGAGGAAGCTTTTTTTTCCCTTCATTTTGTGAATTTTTAAGTCTATGGAATACATTTTGAGCTCAGGTTTTGAGCCCTGGAAAACTACATATAATCTATATGGTTCTGAACACACATGGTTTACATTTACGAACTTTGTCTTCATGTGAGCTAATGTCACTCCACACAATAACATTTTTCTCCTCTACTGTTTTCTATTATTGATGTCTTTAGACCAGCTTAACCTAGCTGTGGATAAATATTAGTTAATGACAGCAGATTAATTATTATATGCAATAGAAGCAGGCAATAACTAGAAGAAAAATATCCTTTCTCTGTGGCTCCCACCTGAAATTCTATGTTTCTTCTATGGTCAACCACAGGACGCTCTCCTTGATGCTCCTGGACTGCTGCTGCTGAGAGTGAGATATTCCCACAAATGGTTTCAGTTAGTCATGTCTCCAAAGCAATCACCGTGTTGTCAGGAGCTGAAGCAGTCTAATTATTTATTGTGATAAATCAAGAGTATTGCACGATGTAAGAAAGGCAGGAGAAATCCTGCATCACCCCTTCCTGTGGAAGTGAGGTTCCCGTTTCTGTAGCTTGTCTGTCAGAGAAGCAGCCAGGAACCTCAGAGCAGAAATAGCCCCCAACCTGCTTCTGCCTTCCAGTAGAAAGACCATTCAGCATGAATTTGTGTCTGTGGATCATGTACATATTATTTCATGTTTACTGTTTAATAAAAATCCTGCCCCAGGCAAGTTAATGATGCAGCAAAAAAGGAATAATAGTTTTTTTAATCCCCCTTCTATTCATCTAGAAAGTGTGAGGCCAGAAGTGTCCTTGCCCTTATAATGTTTCTTTTAAGTCAACTCTTCTCATGAGTGATAGCTCTACAGTCCAGTTTCTGCTGCTGTGAATGCACTTTTTTTAATCTGTGGAAAACCCTAGAGATTTACATGAGGAGGTACCTGACCTGACTTTCAATCCCCTGCAAGTAACTATTGAACATAAAGTCTCTCAACAGGCTGAGACTTCCCCAAAATTCTTAGACCAGTTACGCTTTAACAGCATTTCTGTTCACCATCACAGGATGGCCATGCCATCTAAACATAAGTAATGAAAAGCAAAATTCTGTAAGAGGAACAGTCTTGGGAGCCTTGCTTGGCTGATGTTTTCATGTTATGACTGCATAAAGCAGTGACAAGAATAAAAGATCAGGAACCAAGGCAATACACTTTTACCAGGCTTGTCAAAACTCCTTCTCCAAACTTCTTTCTTCTGAAAGCAAACTGCTAGACCACAGTGTTTCTTTGCCTCTCTGCCTTCAGCACGATGTGCCCTGTTGCACTGTGGCTTTTCTGTGCCAGCACGATTTCAAGGGGGGTCACGGCCCAGAGGCCTTGATGTGCATGTGACTGGTGAGTCACATTTTTACAGCAGCTCCAGAGAGTTGGGCTCAACCACCACCTCTGGTTTTAACACAAGGGGTGCTTCACAGAAATTTCCAGCAGACAAAGTTCTCAGCAGAGATCAGTGAGCACTGAAACCTGGCCAGTGCAAACTCTGTGGCAGCCCAGTGCTGGCACCTTGGGCTCAGCACTGCAGACGGTGCTGAGCACAGCTGGCCTGCCCCGTTCCAGACCGAGTGGCCCACACCATTTCTTCCGAAAGCAGGTGTTCATTCACACTGTGGAAAAACATTACAAGAGAACATCTGGAAAGCTGCTTTTCACTGCAATTCCATTGTCTTTCAGCAGGATATTTTAGTCTTTCAAAACCTTTCCCCTCAGAGTGCAGGGGAAGAAGTTGAAGTATTGTTGTTTGAGGAGAAGCACATGGGGGAGTGCAGAGCCCCAAAACACTCTCCCTCCTGCTCACAATGGGTACTGTTTCCCCATCTACATCAGGACTATCAAGTTCATCACATGTGAAAGGAAGGTGTTCCACTGGTATGAGACAGAAGGGCAGCACCCCATTTCTGTTCAACTGCAACTCACCTCCAGATTTCCCAACAGCAGAGAACAAGACTAGTCTGAAGAGCCCTCCAGATCCACCTGGTGTAGAAATTAGATTGATTTTCCTTTGAGGGCAGAGACTCAGACGTGTTTGCAGATAGCCTCCAGTGAATTACTCTTTATTAATTCTGTCTTGAAAAGTTTGAATGTCTCTGTAATGGTGTCACTGAAAACTGACCTCTCCCATTTCACCCATTTCTCTGATGTGCTCATTAAACTTATGCCAAAGCACTAAAGCCTAACATAAGATCTTGGTGCAGCACTGTGGAGAAAGAAGGGCACAGCCTTATTGAACAGGGTGACTACTAGAGAAATTCAGGTAATGAAAGCTATCAAATTAAATGTACCTCCACCTCGGAAGGAAAAGATTTAGGAGTGAGGGAAAGTCAGGAAAGGGAAACATTATTAAATATAATTAAGCAGGAAAATAAAATAGTGATGGCTGTATCTATACTGTTTATTTCCTTACTGACTAAAAACCAAAGGATGCTAACAATGGAAGTAACTATAATAATGACTATATTGAGAACTGTCTCAGCTTCAAATATAAGGAGGAAAAAATGATAGCAATTTCAAACTGACTTAAGGGAGATCAGCATGACTCCAATGTGTTTTAAAATGTTTTACTGATGATGACAAGGAGAGAGAAACCTAAATGAGTCCTTTCACAGATCAATGCACTGAGCTGCAGGAATTCATGTTTATGGAGAGCAGCAAGGCTTGTTTCTTATTTACTGGTGTTTATTCTCAGATTCCATAGCAGTATTGCCTTCCTACAGCTAACAGAGTAGTTGGGGACTGGTGAAAGTGTGATGGTGACACCCTGCATCCTGGGGTGAGCTGAGCACTGGACCCCTCTAGCTCCCTTCCTAGCTACAATGGCTCCACCAAGAGCATGGCCTGGCAGAGATGATGGGATGGTGGTTATGTCTCAGAAAATTCAGGTGGCTGTGTGCAGACTGCCATGGAAAGTGACATCAAAGTCTTCTGATGAGTTAGCAGGGAGATTGGGATGGCTATTAGGTACTGGTCTTAGAGCTCTCAACCATAAAATTATAGCATCCCAGAGCAAAGTCAGAGAGCTGGAAAACTCTCTGTTTTCTGTTTTCTCTGTAGCTGGGACTTTACCATATGCAAAGGCAATCTCACAAAAAGTAATCACAACTCAAGCAGAACACTGCTATAAGCAACAATGCACTGCAGAACAGCTGGTGGTGGGTATTGCTCACAAACAAAGGAACACGATGGGAACAGTAACGTTTCAATTTCCCAAGTTTATGTTCTCACTGTGAAATCTTTGTGGGATCCCAAGGAATGGGATGAAGATATCTGGGTTTAGTCCTTGGACTCAGAGCCAGATTTGACAGGTAAGGAGGGGATAGTAGCAAACCCCTCATAAAAATGGAGAGGCAGAGCAATCTGCTGAATGAAGGGGTACAGATCACACAGACTCTGAAAGACCTAAGGGAATTTTTAGGTACCTCTCAGTAGAAGAGCGGGGAAGCCATCCTGGCATGGATTTTGCAAGCTTGGGGTAGTGGCACTGCAACAATCTACTTACTAATGAGTGAAAAAAAAAATCTATTAAGCCCTATAGCCAGGGATATGCTCAATTACTAAATATCAGGGCTCCCTATGGACAGGATGTGGTGCACCTATGGCATATCAATGGATGTGTTTTAACAGCATTTGCAGATAATTGCTGAATTAGTGTCATCCCTCAAAAATCAGCATAAGATAGAAAAAGGTATTGGTTTACTGTGGCAGATGGGGATGGCTCATGGGCTAATTACAGTATCAATTGTGGATAGGACAGCAGCAACAAAAAGTATCAAAATGCAGGTTTTGAGAGGGGCATCTATTTCACTGAAACCTTTGGTTACACCTGAAGTCACAAATGCTACTGGTAGGGTAGGTGTCCTAGAAAACGCAGTTTCAGAACTTTTTCAGAACCAGATGTGAAGGTGGTGCAAGAAGATAAGCTGGTAAAACCAAAGTTGCCTCACAGATGACAAACAAACAAGTGTGGAAGGATCTTATGCAAGATGATGTCCCACAACCAGAAATAAATGGGGTCACAACATCAGAAATGTTTTGTCAATGGCAAAAGCTAGTGCTACAACTAAAAATTTCTTCCTCCTCTGTCCCAGGTGCCACCCCACAGTGAGGGACTACCTGGCAAATGCCAAGATGGGAGAAATGGACCAGGAAGAATGTTGCTTGGCAATGGATCAAGAAATAAAAAGAAGCCTCTGACAACTGCAAAAATGCTTTGTTTGAGCATGTCTAATTATGCACTTCTAGACAGGGAAATCCTTTTGAATTAGAAGTAACAATTGTAAATTATATAGTCCTGTAGGGATCATGGCCGACAACAGAAAAAGTTTAAAAAAATACGTAGGATTTTAGTCCAAGGCATTACAATGCTTCATTATACATTATACTCTGATGGATTAACAAATTAAAAGCTTGGGCACTGCAAGAAACTGAAAGAATCAGAGGCCAAAATAATGTGACTGTACATCTCCAGTAGAAAATGCAGGCAGGACTGAAATTCTTCCATATGGTGCTTCTTCCAAAATATTAGCCACAGGGAAAATGGAATTGTTTGCACTGATGGATTTTGTGGTAGGACTGCAACTGCTGTGTGCCAGGGAAACTTATGGCATCAATTACTGAAGAAATACCTCTGTCTTCAACATCATAACCCCTTTCCCGAGTTGGAAGGCATGCGCTGCTTCAACCTGACTCCTTTGACCTGACTGCTGGATCAGCTGGCATGGAGGATGGTAACCAACATCCCCAGGCCTGAATCCATGGAATAACACAACCTAAGAGTGGTGAATGGCTAATTGAAAAGTTTAGTTCACTGACGAGAAGGGTGGGGCACAACTCAGACCATTGTTTGGATGTTTATTCTTTTCCTACATGCTTTATGAGCGGTCTCTTGAGTGAGGCATGGAATGTTGGGAGAAGTGGGTAAAGTATAGAAGACAGGCAAGAAAGGTTCTAAGTCACTCCAGTGACCTTGCAGCAGGGAATAATTCTTGATAAGCCTGTGTGAACAGCAGGCCAGTTATCCTCCAGCACGGACCAAGTTTAACAGTGCCTGTGTCTCTGCTTTTGTACTTCTGCCCAGGTGTTGCTTCAGGGATGCCCTGGTTAGCAAGGTGATTGGAATAAATTTACTCTTTGTGTTTTATCCATGAGTTTGTGCTTGTCCCAGATGTCTGCCTGTGCCAACGCACACAGCCCTTATCTTTGATGCTTTTAAGATGGCACAAATTGTTTGCTGAGATTTTTTTCATGTCTACTCTGCATCATCTCTCTCTGCAATCAAACCAACCCAATAATCAAGTCACATCTTTCTAAGGTGGAGTAGAAAGCAAGTAATTAATGTTAAACCACTGTCTACAACATGAGATCTTCCACACCTTTAATTTTAGTGGATTTATTTTGTATTTCAAATGTGCATTCTGACGAGTAAAACAATTTGCAGAAGATCCTTTATAATGCATAAGATTTTGCAACAATTTCTTTCCTGCTGCATTCCAACCCCTTATAACACGAGAAAGTAGAAATATATTTGCAGATGCATCCTCAAAGAGGGCAGTGTAGAGTTGAAACAAGGGATTCAGAAGAGGCACTGAAACGTATGTGAAGACAAAACAGGTGCTTCACTATAAGTTCAACTCAGCATATGGTAACCATCACCATGGCTGTTCTGCCATGACTGAAGTCATTTGCAGTTTGAATCCCTCTGAAGTCAACCTCGATTCCTCCCTTGACTTCATGAGGCTCAGGTTTTTACCTCCTGTATATGATGAAGTCACAGGATCATATAGCATGTTAGGGATTTCACTCGCCACGATTTCACCTACAATTCCAGAGATTTCTCCTACAATAAAATAAAAGGCCTTCTGACAGTAAACTATGATATGGCATGAGGAAGAGTGACAGAGAACCCAGTATATCCAGGTAGAAAGATTACTAATGGCTCAGAAAAATGAAAGGTCAAAAATATTTATTCAAATCTGAACTGTCATTCCATTAGTTACTCCAGAAATTTCATATTTGTTTAGCACATGCTTTTTATCTCATGACTTTAATAAGCATAATGTTTTATTAGTGCTCCTGCAGTGGCATATGCATGTGCATGTAGTTGAAGTAATCTCACCAAATAAATGCTCAAAGCAGCTTTCCAATACAGCTTCATGACTTATTCATGAGTCATGCTGTTTGCAAATGAGACCGCAAATAACACACACCAAAGGAACTTTCTTCTGAATCACTACTAGTGGTGCCTAATAACTTAGACACAAAGCTGCATGTAAACATATGTTTTACATCATAATTGCTTTTCTACCAAACTATTTCTAGGTGAGTCAGATAATGAGCAATAGCAAATTACTTGTCCCAAGCTTTACATTTTTCTACTCTGTTTACATTGCTTTACATTTTTGTTTGTGGAGATATATTAGCCATGGTTTTGCTCTAAGGATCAGTTTCTTTCTTCAGAGTCAGACTGTAACTGTGATGTTTTTAAGGGAAAGATATTCTTCAAGTTTACATCCTTCTTCCAAATTCCCATCCAAATTATTTACAGAATAAAGTTTGACCATGCTTGGGCTTATTTAATGTATGAAACATATCTTTTTTTACATTTATCTGTCAAATACAGAACTATAAATGTAGTGGAAAGCAATGATAAAGATTTGTTGTCAGCTGCTTCTGTATAAACCAAGGCATTTCTGTTATGGTGATAACTGAGAATTTCTTCTTACAATAACTTTTTAGAAAGTCATCTTTCTTCAAACATATGCCCATAACTGCAGTCTTTCAGGCAGCATTAGTGTTTCAACTGCATTAAAAGATAAGCTTCGTAAGGAAAGCAAGGACTAGATAAGGATTATTCTTAGAAAAACTAGTAATTTCTTACACATGCAATGGTAAAACTCCTCCTCTGTATAACTCACTTGGCTTCCAGTTCTAAGTTGCAAATAACAGTGCGTGTTGATGTTCCAACCCACCCCAGAATGCAAGAGGAACACAAATTCTTGTTAACATATCCCTTGGGGTGGATTAAAGTGAAGTGACACTGAATGCTCAGTGTTTATAAATACATATGTGTGTGTGTGTATCTGTACTTTTATATCTAAACATATACGTATATATGGACTTACTTTAGAACAATTCAGTTGCAATGGAAAGCAGGTATGTAGCCACTTTGGTTATTATTACATGTAGTATTACACCAATATACAAGCATAAAAATAACACTTAGGAAAAGGAATAGAAATAAAGAGGAAGAAAGGATAAGAGTAGAAAGTTCATAACTTGAAATCCTTGGGCTCATAAGACCTGGAGACATGGAAGCCATGGAAGTTCAGCTGGGCCTCAGCATCATAAGGAGAGAGAAGCATCGAGGATAATCAGCCATCTTGTCATGGAGGCATGAAAGGACATGATCAAGAAAATTTGAGACACTAAAATTTGATACACCTTTTTCAGAGATGGAAAAAAGACACTAGTTAATACACTTTTTTCAGAGATGGAAGGCGTTCTTTCAGCCCACACTTTGCTTCAGTTCACCTCAGGACTAGCCATTGGTCCCCTAAGTACCGACAGAACATCTTTACACCTATGCTTTTGGGGCAGTTAGAGTAAATGCTTTTCCTGTTATTTTTGTTGTACTTGTTTACTTTGAGCAAATAATTGGAGATTCAATTAGTCAGAGGCTTGAACATAACTCTCTGGTCTACAGTCTCAACCTTTTCCTGGCACATTTTCTTTTAAATCTGACTCAACGCATATTCAGTCTCTAGCAGAAAGTTAACCATCTCAGCAGAAAAGATTGTGATTGTTTCCTCTTAGTACAACTGTTCCTGATGATTGCAAAATTGTGCTCATTTCTAAGAAAACTGCATCCAGCTCCTTATTTTATATAAAAGAAAATGAAGCTATAAACCAAGATTTTTCACTTCCTATAACCACTGAGTCTTAGCAAAAACACAGTACCTGCATGAAGGCCTGGCCTCTGATAGCTTTTGTGTGAATCTCAGCATAGCCCAAGAGCATCTGTCTAACCTGACCACTAAAAGTGAGATAAATCTAAGCTGCCTGGACTAAATAACTCAGATATACAGTTTTGATCTGTCTGGTTTTCAAAGCATACATCCAATAACTGCTGTTGGAAGGAAACTGTCTGTTCTTGAAGGCAGTTAGTATGGAATGATATTCCCAGCCCTCATCGCCCAAGAAATGTCATGGTCAGGGGACAAGCTGGAATAAATTAATAAATTAAATAATGATGAAAATGTTGGTTTAAAGTCTATGGGAAAGAAATTTAGTACGTGTGGATAATACAGTAGAAACAGATGTGAACCATTATAAACACACAACTTATATTTTTTACATCTCATACTTGTTATTAAATGAAAACTAATCTTTTAGGCCCAGGCATGGAAAAAATCTCAGTTTGAATGATTTTAGCATAGTTGGGTTACTGTTTTTCAACATTCTCAAGTATTTTCAGTGTTTACTTTCTGCTGTTCCTATTTTACTTGGCTGTGTGTGTTCTTGTTCCCTCTCTAGTTGAAAGGTCGGTGCAATTTATTATTATGATTATTTATCCTTCCAACAAACTAAATTCATGCCTTATGTAAGACCTGCCACTCTAGGCTTATACACTGAGTGACTTGGGGTACAGAAGTCATTCATTTTAAAGTACTATCATGTGATAAAGTCATCCCAGAAAGGAATATTTATTCATGTTTAGTGACAGCAAGGGGAGGAGGCTTTCACAGCATCACATGAGTTTACTTATACTGAAGGCACTCACTTCACCTTTGCCTTTGTGAAATATAATTTCCTCTGTCAACACTGTGACTGCTTTGGTGCTACAGATCAACACTGGATAAGCTTTATCTTCCCCAAGAGCCTCCAACAGTACCAACTCAGCAGGATGAATCCAATTATACACAGAAATATAGTGCAGTTGTAATAGAACATACAAAAACAGTTTCTTGACAGGCATTTCAGTATATGCCAAGTTAGAGATTAAATGTACATAAACTTTTTCATTTCGTAAAATCCAGGTTTTGTTGTCAGGAAGTGTAACTCAGCAGAGTTGCTTCTTAGAGTTTATGGGCTGATTTTCTGCACAAATCCAGATGCACCTTTTAACAGAAATCTAATTAATTCAGCATGACAGAAACAAAGGGCAAACAGTCATTTTTTGGCAATTAACAGGAGAAAATATTCAGATGATAAATATTCAGAATATAGATATTGTAAATGACATTTTAAATAACAGGCTTTTGGATTTTGATAGCATCACAAGGCTCTCTTTAGAAATAGAGAGCAGGGCAGTGCTGCAGCGAGCTGCCCTGGCAACATAGCACATGGCTGATTCCTGTCAGCAGCTGAACACCTTTCTGTGCATAAATTGGCATTGCTAGTCAGGGAAATGGAGACTAAACAAGAACATGATTGAAAGAGACACAAAATACAAGATTTTTTTTTTCTCATTCTACTCTCTGTATATGACCAATAAAAAGTGTATATAGCAAAAATTAGTAACCTAAAGCAGGAAAATGAGAGAGAACAATTACCTATTTTCTTTCTGAGCTTTTTCTTCCTTGGTAAAGCATTTCAGCCACAATGTCTGCAACATGACCTTCTGGGGTATCAGTTTAAAATACTCAAGGAAGCATTATATTATATCTGATGGTATAAAAAACTTCTGCAAAAAAATACATGCATTCCAAATTAACAGCTGGTCCTCTGCAGTGGAGAGGCTCATGTTTTCATGGGTTTGCATAAAATCTGCTTTTCTCCTTATTATTGTGCAAATATCTATGATTTTTGTCAATCTACAACTGGTTCAAATATCAAATAGGAACTACAGTGGCTCTTAAGGGCATGTCTTTCACACCCAAATTAGTGAGATGGAACTGCAGTCATTACTTGCAAGATGTATTGTTTTTCTATCAATCAGAAACATCTCTTTGGTTCTTTTGAATAGAAAATTCCATTAAAATAGGTCAGTGAAAATAAGATATTTTAAAACCAATTTACAGTGATGGGTGAAAAATAATCAAAATACTGAAACTCATGAGAGAAGTTATCCATCAAAGGCTATGCAAGAAAAGTCACACAAATTGGCATCAATCAGCCCATTTTCCCTCTTCCTCCATAATTAAAATTGAGTTTAAACTTTTCCTTGTTTCAGAGTGTATGAGGTAAGATGAGGTAAAGACCAATATCCCAAAACTCTCAATGGTGAAAAAATAAAAACGTTTTTGTAACTCTGGGATTTACATCACCAAAGAAGGAATATGGGTATGTCTGCTAATGTTGTGTGAAGCTAACCATGACAGTGGGCTCCAGCAACTTACAGGGCAAGAGGAAAGACATGAAACCCTAGCCCTAATGCCAGAGTTTGAGTGCATGGTGACTGAAAGGTGCAAGAGTCTTGTTCAGGCACTCATAAGTCACTGGTGGTGAGGGGCGGGCTTGGCTCAATACATGGGCTATATTTATTCTGATGTACCTGTGTTAGCTTTAGGAGGTAAATGTAATTTTAATTTGAAAGATGCCTCACATAACTTGTAACTTGGCTCTTTCCTGTGTACTAAGTCAAAGAAGATCTTTTTAGAAACAGGAAATACATAGTAGATGTTGGGTCCGTGAGCAGTTACATTATTATTGAATAATTTTATTAAGGGTCAGGAACATTAGCCCTTGCGAATGGTAAGGATCGGTCACATCTAATTCATCACCTCAAAAACAATCAAGGAAATTATGTTAGCAATTAAAAATTAAAGCTGTCTACAGATAAAATTAAAAGGTAAAATTAATGAGTGGGGACTGGACCCTCAGGTGATTTTTTTCAATATTCTCTCCCTGCAGTAAGTATGGTCCTCACCCGAGAATAAAGGCTTTGAAACACACTGTTTTCCAGGTCTATTATGTAGATAAGTTATCATTTGCTTCTGCTACACACCTCCAATTTTAATAACCCCAGCTAGGTTGAAAGGCATCACAACCCCTGACAGGATAATGCATGTGAATAAGCACACACGTTTACTATCTCTGGCATGGCCATTGATTTGCTAGCTGATCATGGGCAGAGTAACCTTATCTTCCCCTGTATGGATTTTTTCAGCTGTCTTGTGAATAATAAAATAGTTGGGAGCTGCAAATGAAATATTCGTCTATGCATTTTATTACCTACTATAGGCAGCAGGTCTGTCAAAAACTACAGGGCATTTAAATGCAAGAGAAGTTCTAGTGTTTTGCTGCCTCCTCTAAATGAAGAAGGAATCAGAGCAGTAGTTTCATATGGGCTTGGGATGCTCTCCCAAACCTGCTCCAACAGATGTCCAGAACCACTTCTTCAGCTCCCTTGTGTAGCCATAGGTTCTGGATACAGGATATTACATCCTCAGTTGTCTGCCAAGCATGCAGTGTTTCCTCTCATAGCTGATTCTTCAGGGGTTTGAAGACCAAAAGCCATGAACTTTTAGCTGTATGACCTTTCACAAGACCACTGGGTACCAGTTTTGTAGCACAGGCTTTCTCATCATGCACAACTCAGAGTAAAAGAGCATAATTTTCTTTGCAGTGAAATTCAGTGAAACATCTGAGGCAGAGACACCTCAAACCTCAAGCCAGAATGATTCATTGCAGTGCTTGTGTTTGTCTGCTGAAATCCAGGAGCAGCTTAATAGTAGGTCCAAATTTCTGTAGCTGCAATCCCACCATCTCTGCCCTCAAGCTGAATTTTAAGTTTAATTTATGGATAGCTGGTTTTAGGGAGACGAGTCAAGCATACTCACAGCTTGAGACTTCCAGAAATTCAGTTCCAGACAGCTTCTTCTATGCAAACAACATCAAACAGCAACTGGACAAGGGGAATCTGTAGTATGAGGCACAGGGAACATTACCAGTCTCAGAGGGAGAGGATGTCAGCTGGAGACGTGGATGTGATGTAGGGAGATATGCAAATGTACAGAGATTTTAGGCCCATGTGGAAGAAGACTCTCATGGCTACCTGTATCTCCAGGGCTGCAGTCTCAGTTGCAGCTGCTCTGGAAAGTATCTCTTCAGCAACCTAGTTAGTTTTTCCCTGATGTATGATAATGGAACAGCAGACAATTTTTCCTTTCTTTGTTTTCTAGGGCAGAAAGCTGTGCATCTTTCTGCCCCTTGCTTTCGAAAAGAAAAAACAAACAAACAAACAACAAAAATCTGGGGCATGAGGCTGGTTTAATGCACTGACCTGACAGGGGCAGCTTTCAGAAAGCAGTAGGTACTCGTAGCAGCTGTGTTGGACTGATGTGCAGGCAAGGAGCCACCGCTGTGTTAATCACTGCAAGTGTATATGGGGGCAGGAGGGAGTGCTCCTGCTTTAAACAAAACTCTGTTCTCAAGGAATTTCCAATCCTCTGTGAGTCTGGACCAGTTACTTCATTGACTTTGATCAAGAGATTATTAAAAAAAACTATAAGAGAGACCAAGCAACAATGCTGGTCTTAATGCTGGATTTCTGATGTTGCGAAGGGAGCCCCTGCTGCCTCTTCTGGTTCTTGAGGAGGACAAAACCTCCTGTCTTGGAGTATGCTATAAAGCCCAAGTAGCTGGATGATGTGCCAAGTCCTCTTGGATTGCCGAGGCACCCACAGCAGACAATCCCCAGCAGACTGGGGTGCCAGGGTGCTGGGGCACAGGGGTTCAGCAGAGCCTGCTGGGATGCAGATGGAAAAGAGGACAGATGCAGTAGGTCTGGATGTAGTTGTAGTGGTAAGAGGTATATCAAACACAGATATCTGGGAGTGGTGTGTTCCTGAATCCGCTGTGAATAGCTCATGATTAAACTTTCTCAGCAATCTTACAGCATCATGGTTTTTCCTGTAATTTATTCAGAGCCTGTAAAGAACTCGAGGCTTAATCAGAACTGCGTAATGCCCCTTCTCCTGATAGACACTGAAGTCAAAGCAAAGACTCCTATGTCTCCAGAAAAAATGAGCTTTCATTTTTAAGTGAAAAAAAAAGAACTCTCATTCTCCTCTCTGAAGTCCATTCCAGGAGTATAGAAGGAGCAATATCTTCTGTTCATGATGTTGTTAGTTTTCTTTTAGGGCAGACTAAGCGTTACCTCACAGGTGGTTGGGGGCAATCAGTAGCACCCGGAACACACAGGAAACAGAGCCTTGCTCTGGATTTCTGGTGTATCTTCCTAGAAACCTGATTTGCATCCTTAAAATGTGAAACCCTTTTTTCTTTTATTGTCCAACCTTTGCTTTGCCAGAAAAACGGCAGCAAAACCATAAACATGTTCAGATTTTGGAGTTATTGTACAGTGAAATGTCAATCCATATAATTTCAAAACTAGATGTGTAAGATTAAGAACAATGACATGAATTCTGATAGATTTCGAAACTAACACACCTCTATAAAAATGAGTAAGAAATTCTGGGGAGTTGAGTATCAAGAACTAGTTGATGGCCAGAAACTGTAATACTTGCAAATATTAAATTAGAAAAGTGCTTTTTCCACTTCTGAGGGATTTTTCTCATATCAAAGTTAAGTGAGTGGCTAAGCTGAAGTACCCAGAGATATTTTAGATTCCCTTGAGTGCCCAAGACATCTGCAAGGAGCTGGCAAGTATGACACAGAACATATGGGAGACCCATGCCCTTCTGCAGTGGCAGCTGTACACCAGGTAGGACACCCTAGGAATTTAAAGTGGCATTGGATGCCTACTTGAGAAGCTGTCCTTTTCTTTAGATCCTGCATTTTTCCATCAATTCATTTCCCATCAGCTGTGACTCAGAGGGGTTAGAAGGGGGAGTAATTAGCTGAGAGTTATTGTTTGTCCTTCAGAAGCAGGAGATAGCTTGAGCTCAGGTACATTGTCTGTGGAAGCCTGACAGACACCTAATTTAATTCAGCCTTTGAAAAGTGACACCAAATGTTATCTACAGAGATGAAATGTTACATAGTTGGCTATAGGAAGGGCGTGAAGTCTTGTTACTTGGGTGTACTGGGTGTGCGTGTTACACACAGGATGACCAAGGCAAACTACTACAGCTTTTTGAGGAGAGGGGGTGAATAGATTCAATTTCTCACTGGACTGAACAGTTTATGGACTAGATCTCAAGGCTAATTTGCTGCAGGGATATTTTGACAAGACTGCAAGGTTAGGCTGTACCAACAGAACTGCTTTAATGATCTTGATGTAAAAGTTATAGAAATGATTGTTTAGGCAGCTAAAAAGTACTTGGGGTATGTCCTGGTTAAGGGCAAATTTGGGAGGAAACCTCCGAATGGGGTCCCTCTAGAAAGCAAATTCAAGTTGGCCTCTCCCCAAACTGGTTCAGGAAAAAACTGTGCTCCCTGTCCCCTGGAGAGTAACACATAGTTAATAAAGTGTTTGCAGAGTAAACAAAGGGGGAGTATAGAACAACATGCTTGAGGAGTTGATTCTTTGGTGTTACTTTCCTTGGACTTCTGCTCTTTAGCAGCTATTCATTAGAAAAGAATAGCCATGCGTTTAATACTTTTTGCTTGTTAGTGTTCCTTTGACTGTATCAAATATTAATTTCATGCCTCATTTTATGGGAGGTTTCTTCTGTCCCAGTTGCACAAAGTCACAGTAACAGTTTTTAGGTAGGTGTCCAGATATGCAAAATTAATAGCTGCAATTAATATTTCCCCTGGATCAATATCCTTATTGTATTTCCCAATAAAGGAACTTCAATTTGGTGGAACAGAACACTAATTTAAAACCTGGCTAATGTTCAAATATAGGAGAGGGCTCTTCTAACTAATTTAAGCTTGCAATCTATTTCATTGATATTTTCTAGTCATGATACAAGCACAGAATCACAGAATTGTTTGAGTTGGAAGGAACCTTAAAGATCACAAAGTTGTGACTTGCCACCTCCTGACATAGGTAGGGATGCCATTCTCTACATCAGGTTGCTCAAAGCCCCATCTAACCAGGCCTGGAACACTTCCAGGGATGGAGGATCCACAACTTCTCTGGACAACCTGTTCCGGTTCTCAGCATTCTCACAGGAAGGAATTTCTTCTCATTACCTAATCTAAACCTATCTTCTTTGAGTACAAAGCCATTCCTCCTTGTTCTGTCACTATGTGCCCTTGTAAAATGCCCCTCTACAGGTCTCTTGTAGGTCTCCTTTAGTTTTTGGAAGGCTTTGATAATTTCTCTGTTCTGCTTTGTCTTCTCTAGGGTGAACAACCCCAGCTTTCTGAGCCTGTCCTCATAGAAGAGATTCTCCAGCTCTGTGACCATCTTTGTGGCCCTCCTCTGGACTCGATCCAACAAGCCCAAGTTCTTCTTATGCTGGGGGCCCCAGAGCTGGATGCAATACTTCAGGTGGGGTCTCCTGAGAGAAGAGGGGAAGAATCACCTTTCTTGACTGTCTGGTCACACTTCGGATACAGCCCAGGACATGATTGGCTTTCTGGTCTGCAAGGTCATGTCAAGCTTCTCATCCACCAACACCCCAATTCTTATTCCTCAGGGCTATTTTTACTCTCTGACCAGCTTGAAATTTCCCTGAACCAGGTACAGGACTTTACACCTGGCCTTGTTGAA
Organism: Nicator chloris; assembly: GCA_013400495.1. NCBI lineage: Eukaryota > Metazoa > Chordata > Aves > Passeriformes > Pycnonotidae > Nicator > Nicator chloris. The sequence continues at coordinate 13,544 of WAAE01012683.1, read as the reverse complement.
CATCACAGGGTTCACATGAGGCCAGCTCTCCGGCCTGTCCAGGTCCCTCTGGGTGGCATGCCTTTCATCCAGTGTGCCAGCTGTGCCACACAGCAGGCTTGCTGGGGGGACACTTGATCCCACTGTCCATGTCACCAACAAGGATGCTGAGCAGCACTGGTGCCAAGACCAAGCCCTGAGACTCCTCACCAGTCTCCACTTGGACATTGAGATGTTGTCCACAACGGTTTGAGTGCAACCATCAACCAATTCTTTATCCACCAAGGGGTTCAGCCATGTGCCTCATATTAGTTATATCTAACTATTAGATTGTTGAATAAGATTCTGACCTTGGGGCTTTGAAAGTCAGCAAAGTCTCTTACATTACTTCAGAAGGCAGTAAAATATCATGATTTACTTAGCACCTAGCAGGGCTATTATGCGTTATCTGATCTATTGAATATGACAGGGTTTTGGCAGTGATGATGTAGGAATGTACCTGTTTTCCTCTCATTTATGAGCTGGCTCCATCAGATATCAGGGTTTAAAACCGATCACATAAAATGAGCTTCAGCAACTGTTTTTCAAGGGTATAAAGACACTCCATAATAACCTTAAAGACCACCGGAATTAAGAAGATTTAAAGATAAATTTCTAGGTAGTGACAGTTTGCTTGTGATAGACTTGCAATAATGAAGTGTGACAGTAATTCAGGAAAACTTCTCTAGGAGTCTTAACTTCTTCCAGGTTTCTCAATCTTTTTTCAAACAGTGCGACAAGAATCACCCAAATTCTGAAGCTGTAGATTTACTATGTTTTTCCTTTTGAAAGAGAATCAGCTTCCTTGCATTACTTGTCTGAGCTGTTTATGAAAATCCAAGCCAGAGCAAGCCTTCCACTATAGCAATTTCATTTATTCTTGCAAACTCATACTCTCCTGCTCCAATTTTAAATGAAGTGTGAGGAGTGCTGGCATTATCGTGTCACTTTCACTGAAACAGCTGCTACCAGAACAGGTTGTAGCTCTTTGAATCATTTATCTGTAGCACTAATAGCATTAGCTACAGCCATACAGGTCACAAGTCAGCACCTTCCGTGATTTCTCTAGAGCCACTAGATGGTAATGATAGTCACGACAAGTGAGTTACCAAACTGAGCTAGTATCTTCAAAGCCATATCAATTCTATCAGGGATGGGGACACTTTTTTAAGCTTCATAAGTTACAATTCAATTTTCCAAGTACAAAATGGGCTAAGTCTTCCATTACTGAGAACAGAACCTGACAGTGTGTTCCACAAAACAGCAGACAACTTCTAGCCTAAGTGATAGAAGAATTAAGTTCTAGGGATGATCAGACCTTATATAAAAAGACTGGGACTCTCCTGGAGTTATAGATAATAAAATTGCTGCTACAGAAAACTTTGAAAATAGCCTCATTTAAAGCACTAACTGCATTCTCCATGACAGCCACGTGAAGCACAGACTAGACACAATAAGAAAAATGAATGGCAAAGGTCATGAGTAATATTGGTCACCACATACATAAACATTTCAAAATAATTCCTTCTTTCATATAATTGATTTTGGACATGTGTTTAATAGCCATCAGTTTTCAATACATGCCAGTATTTAACTTTTTTATTTCCCAAGGATTTTAAATATCTATGTAGGTATGATTCCTCAGAGAACATTTTATAAAGAAATGGAGTAAAAATTATGCTGAAGAATGCTAACAAATTGTCTGCTGTCTCTGAAGGCTAACTCCTCTGAGTTCATTGTGCATATTTTCCACAGTGCTCCTCTGGACCCTTACTTTTCATGGAATATTAAGTGGGTTGCCACTTCTTTTATGGGCAGAAATTCAAGAAAGCATACTAGAGAAAACAAAATGGGGTGGTTGTAGGTGTTTGAACCACTATCAGCTAGCCAGTAATTTCTTTCCATATCTTTCATCAGCCTTTCTTTGAAGGGACCTTCAGTGACACCATGGTAAGGTTCAGGTCTCTTTCTACTGAAACATTTACCTGTAGCATTGATTATGTTCAGGTTGCTTTTGTTTTGTTTAGCTCCAAACATGAGCAGGCAAGGCCAGCTTCCCTGGCTCTCTATAAACCAGTTAGGACCTAAACTTTAAGCTTTTCATATTCTTTTTAACTGTTATTTTGTCTCATTGTTATTTGAAGAGGAGGCAATGAGTCCTACCTTTTAAATACTTAATGGGCAGTAATGGATCATATTCCAAAAGTTTCCAGAGTTCATTCACAGCTAATGGCAGAGAAAGCACAAGGAGACAGAAATTAATCTATTAAGATGTAATACTGAGAGAATAAGTTATCATTCTAGATTATAATACTAAAATAATATATTGTTTTCAAACATCCTATCCAAGTATCCCATAACTTTACTCCTGCTGAAACTGTATCCATTCTAATCACAGCAGAAGAGTAGTTATCTGCAGTTTGTCAGAGTGAAACAGTTTCACCAGGAAGCACATGTAGGAGGTATTTCAGTATGCAGGAACTGCTGATGTAAGCCACTGCTATATTTTGCTATAGGCTGTGTCTTACATAAAGGATTGGGAATACCATTTCTGGGTTCAGGTGCTCAAGGCTGGTGAGGGGCTTGGAACACAAGCTCTGTGAGGAACAGCTGAGGGAGCTGGGGTTGTTTAGCCTGGAGAAAAGGAGTGTGACCTTATCACTCTCTACAACTTCCTGAGAGGTGGCTCTTTCTCCAGGCAGCAACTGACAGAATGAGAGGACACAGTCTTAAGCTGTGCCAAGGGAAATATAGGTTGGATTTTAGGAAAAAGTTTTTTATGGACAGAGTGATAAAGTCCTGGAATGGTTTGCCTGGGGACGTGGTGGAGTCACTGTCCCTTGATGTGTTTAAAAGAAGACTGGATGTGACACTCAGTGCCATGGTTTAGTTGAGGTATTTGGGCATGGGTTGGACTTGATGATCTTGAAGGTCTCTTCCAACCCAGTGATTCAGTGTGTGATTCTGTGTGTTTTCAACTCTCCATTGGCCCAAAGACCACCATACCTTGCTGCCCTATTTTCAGACTAAACAAATCAGCCAGGGAGACAACTATAGTGAATGCTGAGCATTTTACTGTCATAGAATCCTGGAATGGTTTGAGTTGTAAGGGACCTTAAAGATCACCTAGTTGCAATCCCCCTGCCACGGGCAGGAATACCTTCCATGAGATCGGAATATCTTCCAGGCTGCTCAGAGCCCCATCCAGCCTGGTCTTAAACACTCCCAGGGGTGGGGCATGCACAACTTCTCTAAGCAGCTTGTTCCAGTGTCTCACCACTCTGAAAGTAAAAAATTTCTTCCTAATTCTAATCTTGACCTACCTTCTTTCAGTTTAAAGCCACCGTCCCATGTCCTTGTAAAAAGTCCCTCTCCAGCTTTCTTGTAGAGTCCCTTCAGGTGCCTCCTTCCTTGAACCACTTTATTCAAACAACTTTAGCTCAAACAAAAGGATTCTGCAAGTAGTACATATACAGCTTAAATGCATATGGTAATTATTTATTACCAAACATGAACAAAAGACAGCTGAGATTTCATGAGCTACAATGTTAAGCATTAGTATGCTCACCACCTCCAAGAGGACTCCCAGGGGCTTTCTGCTGCTCGGGCAGGTGTCAGTCAGGAGGATGGCCAGGTTCCACTTCTTCTGGAATCAAATCCTTGACATTGCTGAGCTGCCATCTTCAACCACCTCTGTTTTGTCTCCTTCAGCATTTCATACCTCTCCAATCTACAGTCTTGTTCTCTTGAAATCTTGAGCTACTTGTAATAACCTCCATACCAACATTACCTGTTTGAAATTTAACCTTTCCTATGGCTCTGCAGAGAGTTTCACAGCTTCCTTCTGTCTTAAAAATATCCTTAGATGTCCAAGCCAAGGTTACACAGCTGGGCTCCACTGGAGTGAGGGCTATGAGTCCTTAGATCATTAGGGTGAGTATTGTGAAGGATCTTGCTCAGAGTAGATTACACCCTACAGCACAGATATAATCAGACCTTTAGCTTAATTTTTAGAAGTGTCAGAATTTCACCCGTGGAACAGAAAACTGCAGCACCAGGTCTTTGTTCTCACTCCTGACCAAGGGACCTTAACTGCAATAATAAGTATTGTCAATGAAAAACAAAACACTTAAACGTGTCTGCCTCTGAAAGAACAGAGTGTACATTTCTAATCTTGAATGGTGATACATTCTGAGAAATTTTGACTTCAAGTTAATTTTTTAATATCTAAATTCAATTTTATTATCCAATATCTTCACTTCAGGATGCTTTGTTCAGTTGCACATTTAAATAACCTCTGTTTCTTTCATATATTCTGCTGTAGCTAGTGAAAACCTTCTGAAAAGATTAGAAAAACAGTTATTGTAATCTCTATGCCTCAGTGCACAGAACAAAAGAAAGAACATGCAAATTTGGGATGAGGGAAGGACCTAAAAGAAATTATGACATTAGTCTCTTCTGTGGTATTTAGCAGTAATGCACTATTCATCTGTTCTCAGGCTAGATCTGTTCCTGCACTTTTAAAATATGGAGTAGTTTACTAAATAGATTATGAATGAAGACATCTGGAAAATTGAGATCTTTCTGATGGCTTAGGGAAAATGCAGCCTCTCTCTCCATAAGTTCTTCTCCATAAAATTTAATCAGAAATGCAAGTCACTGCATTTCTTGGAAATAGATGTGGCCTGTTTCTCTACATCTAAATGCAGAGTGAAAGCAGCATGATGGTGATCTAGGACAGGTTAGGTTTACTGGGAAGCTAGAGCTAATACAAGCAGAAATTCATTTATGTGCAAGATTCTTCTCCCTGATGCCTCATGGCCTGTTCCTCTGTGTTCCCTTCCCTGCCCACCTACAGCTCTGAATTTGTGAGAGGTATCCAAGCACACAAGCCACTGGAAGATTTATAACTTTTATTCCTATCTTTCAATTCTTGTATTTATATGGAAGTAAATACTATCTACGTTTTGCAACAGAACATGAACCTGCAATATACTGTAGAAGGGAAGAATAGGGGCTCTCATGGTTTTTGTTAACCTTTTAAAAAATTAAGATATCAGAACTTTTCTTATGACATAAAGTATGAAAGAGGAGCAGCTTATGCTGTACAGCACACAGTTCAAACATTTCATCAGTAATGTCCCACTCTTTCGGTGTTAGGTCATGAAACATATTTCAACATGAATTTTTTATTTGCAAGTTTTGGTTGATCTACTTACTGCAAACCATGCAACAAGGACCAAGGTAGGGGGAAAGTTTCTTCCTCTTTCTTTTCGAAACTGCAGAGAATGTGACTGGTTCTGTAAAAATCTGTGGGAGATACTGCATTGTTCTGTGCTCCCTAAACTAGATTAGTTCTTTTCACAAACCCATTCCCGAGGAAATACTCTCTTCTAGTTCAATAAAAACGTGAAATTATTATTTTCTTCTTTCATTGTGAATTTTTTTACTTAACCTTCTTCCTGCCCTGAATCCTCCTACCCTACTCTATCATCCTGAAAACACAACACAATGACACACACATGCCCTCAAAGATCTGAGGATGAACCTTGCCACATGTATTTGTCAGGAATATAAAAGCTCACAGAAAGTTCTCCCTAATTCTGTGTAACAGCAACAAAGTTCTTTTCATTAGCCTTATCAAGAACTGGATTATGTCTGTTGTCTTTTCCAGAACTAAAAAAGGAAACACTTCCTAAGTGTTTTATCACAAATGATGACTTTCAACATCCCAAATAGACAAAGAAATAGCTGAGGCAAGAGCAAAGGAAGCCTTGAAAAGAAATGCAGATAACTACCCCAGAAACTCCCTCACATGTTTGATAATACTTCAGATATAATGTTTCTGTCTCCTGTCAAGTGCTTAAGTCTCTGTACTCTAAGGGGAAAAAATAAGCATTTTACTTAATGGCTGTGATATGATGCTGAGCATTGCTGAGCTAAGTACTATAGGATGCATGAGTTAATAAGGATATGGCATTGTGGTTTTGTACCCTCTTGGGAGTTTTTGTAACTATTTTCAATAGAGGAGAGGTATGCCCCTGCTAGAAAAAACTGTATAGTTTCTTTCCATCCAGAATAAAAGGATAGAACTGTACAAGGAACTACAGAGCCCTCGATTTGTGAAGAGATCACTGGAGGTTGTATCTAGGGGTGGATCCAGGAAGGTTGTTCAAAAATTAGAGAGTGTCCAGCAGAGTGACCGGAGAGTAGGCCTTGAGGAAGCTGGGTTCTTTTCATTTGGAGACAACATAGATGAGAAAGTGGAGCACTGTCCCTAGTTGCTTGCGGCAGCATTACACAGAAAATTGATGTAAACTCTCCTGAAAATAGATTCTAAGATTAGCACATACCAGAACAATTGACAGTGCCCATAAGTTGCAATCTGAGAAGAGCAGATTGGATGTTAGGAGCATCTTCATTGCAGGACTGGAACAGGCTGTCAACGTGGCTTTAAAAGTCTGTCCCTAGAAACCGTCAGACAAGGCTAGAAGAAACCACACCTGACCTTATCTAGACTGGGACTAGTCCTGATTCATGTTGGAGGCTGGACTCAATGACTTGATGCCAGAAGTCCCTTCCAATAACATTTCTATGAGAATAAACATATACGAGAAATGGAATATATGCCTGGTATGCTCCCAGGTTCTGTAAATAGCATTTAGTATAATTAATTATGTCTTTCATAAGCCTTTGTAGAAATTCTGCTTCAGGCACAGGATGGTGTCCACTCCAGTCAAGGTGAGGAAGCATGCCAAGATCAGAAGACTGGAATACTTTCAGCTTTTTCTCTAGGGATCCTGCTTTAAAAGACCATTCCATTTAAATAGATATCCCTCCCAGATGGTGTTATATATTATAACTAAACAGCTTGGCTTTTTAGTGGAGAAAAGAAGAGAGATTTGAAAGGTTTCTGCTCTGTGAGTGTGACGAGTGACCTCTAAGGAAAAGAGCTCAGTATAACTTCTTCTTTCCCTTTCTGATTGATGGCTTTTCTACAGTGACAGAAATCTACTGTCGTTAGCAAGACTGTCATCACTGCTTGCAAAGATCATTGCTCTGTTGGCTGAACTGTGCTTTTTTATTTCACTGAGGTTATTTTCATTATTAAGAAGGAATTGGCAACCAATGAGTTATCTGTAACATTATTCTTTCTAAGTGCTAAAAAGTTGTGTTTTAAATCAGGTTTCCTGAGCTGTAAAGTATTTTCTGTCTCACTGAAAGCCCCACCTTCAACACAGTCAAAACCCAAGCCGAAAGCGTCAAAGAACAGGATTATGATTTATTTCCAGCATATCAAGACTTGACAAGTACTAAAAACTTGCTAAAATAAGATGACTGTGGTAAGAACCACCTAACAATAGCACATGATCCATTTACAAGTATAATCTTAAAAGCAGAGGAAAAAAGGAGAAAATTGCAAATGAAAATATTGGACAGATGGATGTATATGGACATCTCATTTCAGACATTCTTAGTCATAACAAAACCATGAAATGCAGTGCTTGAGTAGAAAAGGGTTGTCAGAGAAGTCTTTTTCCATTTAGAGCAGTAAAATTATTTTTAAGGAGAGAAGCAATTTATTCATAGCACTAACAGCACTATAAAATAAAATAAGACTCTAAAACATATTTTCATAGTGACGTAGATAATTTCAGAAGTACACCCAAAAAGTAGAAGACCATGACAATTTCTGACAAGCGAATGTTCTCCCTCTGCCCAGCTAGTAATGACGTCTGTCTTTGTCATCTTCAGTTCACTCTTCCAGTTTGGTCACAGATTAAAAAACATGCTCTCTCACACTTCCTATCCCTAGTGACACGCTCTACCGCCTGACGGATTTTGTTGTTGTTTTCGGCACCCATCCACCTTCTTTTATTTAGCAATTATTACTCTATATGTAACATGCCACAGCTTCTCCTCTTAAAAATCCTGTACCACTTCTTCTTTTCAAGCACCTTTGCTACTTTTTTCTACTTGCTGCCTCACTAGCTGTGGTTTATTCTCACTCCAGAGCTCATGACCTTTCCAGTTGCCTTCCCCTCTGCTGAATCTGGCCTGGCACATGCTCTGGCATCTCCTATAGCTCATGGCCAAACTTCACAGCTGATTATCTTCCCCTACCCTCTTTCTGACTCGGTGCATCTGACATCTCAGCCTCTCTGTCCGCTCCTTATTGCTCCGTGCTGCTCTTTTAGTGCATATTCCAAACGGTTCTTTTCCACCAACCAACAGGAATTTCTGTTACAAGCAGTTACTGGGCTTTGCATGTTCTTTTAAAAATTACTTTTTAAAAAATTCTAATTTTTCTTCTCTTTTTTTGACATATTTTGGAGTTGTTTTTAATTGGTTAATGTAGATTGGAAAAACTAGTCATGGTAACAACAGGGGTGATTTTGCAATATAAGACACATTTTGCCTCAGCCACCAATTTTATCTCTTGTAACTTACCTTCTGTCTCAGAAAAATGTTCAGCCTGTAGCTTTCATCTCATTTTCATTGTTTGGTCTTTAATATTCTCTGCATCATGAGTAGCATCTCAGGTTATTCATTTCTCTAGCTGCATCCTGGCTATAATCAGAAGCTATGTTCTTATCTGAACTTGATGCAGATAAGGACTGAAAGTCATGCCTCTTCTTAGGAACTCTTTTGTTTTCTCTTCTCCAGGGTATAGATGGGAGCAACAGCATGTACAGACATCCCCACCCATACAGTGGGAGACTACGGACGAGGAAGTTCTGCTGTAGATATTATTTGCAGAGTCACATATCCTTCTGTCAACATGATGATTCTTGGAATGGACCAGTTGCCATAAACCAGGTGTCTGTCTGGTGTCCCTCAGTAAGTGATATAGGACCGTATGGTCCAGCTGGCAGGCACCAGGCTGAATCCTGGAGGCAGGCTAGGTCTGTCAGCAGCAACTATATAGAAGGGATGGCAGGTGTGCTGCACCGGGGATACCCTTGATGGCAGTAGCAAAAAGCCATTTTTTTGGTCTGCAGCCATATGGAAAAACCTTTGTAAAAACCTTGTTGCTCCAGCTGAAGCAGAATGTTAAAGGAGTAGCCTTCTGTAGCTGGGAACCAGCATATAGAAAAACTTTATATGGCTTCTTGAGGCCAGGATCAGATTTAAACTGGCCCAGATCCTGCTAAGGATAAAAGTAGTCTCCAGAATGGTCCAGGTAATTTAGCACTTGTTCTTCACCCTGCCGCTTCCATGGAGAATGGGATAGGGAGAGAATTTTTTCTGCCCTAGAGAGAGACGGGGTTATCTTGCCTGCAACATGGAATTTGCAGCCTCAGTTCAAGGGATGTGGTGCACTCTGTGCCACATTCACTTATTATCTCAGCTGGTGTCTTCAGCCACTGATACAAAGCTCTTGCCCTGGCAGACAGGAGGAGGCTCCCCAGGCTCCCACTGAAATAATAGTTCAATGAAGAGTAATAAAGACAAACATTATTCCATTTTCTTCTGAATTTTTCATGGGTTTTTTATGGTGTGCTTGCTGTTTAGTGGTTTTATGAGCAGCCCTCATGGATTTGTAATACTCTTTTTTTTTTCCAGTGTGGGTGGATCTATTTCCACATTGTTTTGAATGTTGCTTTTTAGTCACATGCTGTTCAGCTGTGCATGGAGTTAAAGCTCTGTGCAAATCCTTCAGATATACCAGAACAACTTGTTTGTTTAAAGTGAAATCCCTGAGAATGCTGCAAGGCGGAAATCTCTCTGGAATGAGGTATTTGTTTTGGATTTCTTCTAGTGCTGGGGAAAACACCCCCAGCTCTCGTTAGCAAACAGAAAATATGGAATGAACAGCCTGGGACATTTATCTTTCAAACCCTAGCATCTCATGCTGATTGTAAAGACACCTTGGACTCCAGATGAAGGGTAGAGTTGAGAAACAAAGGTGAACAGAAGACAGAAGAGGAAAATGAACAATACAAACTCCTTGTCATTCAATGTCAACTCTGTATTTCTACCAAGCAGATAGTACCCATGGGGTACACAGAAGCTGTTTCCAGCACCTTGCACCTGGGCTAGTTCCAAACTAGCCTTGTTCTTGTGGGCCAGTTTGAGAGCAGATTCAGATAATGTGACAGGGAGATTGCAGTTTCAGGAGCCAGGAGATGCTGGGCACAGAGACCATATATACAAAATCCTCAGTCACTGGTACTGGGCTTCTTGAAATAAAAAGAGAAGGTACTGAGATAAAATTTAATGCACAAGAACCCCTGTTGTGGCCTTTAGTACAGTCAGGATTTAATTTCGTCTGAAATGGTCATTTGTGCATTAGGAGAATAGTAGTAAAAAACTCTGCACACAGGAATTGAGCTTGCTGTTTGTTGTTAGGATGCTGATATAGACCTTAAAGTATAGAAAGGATACAAATCCATCTATTACAAAAATACCCCCTGTAGTTTCTCTTCTCCATCAATTCATCCCTTGTCATGTAACACTCATTTACATGCATACCACGGAAATCCCAAGTGGGTTGTGCTGACTACAAAGGGTTAGAGCTGACTGGAACAAGGTGAGGGAGGAGTGATGCAAGGTACATCATATCAGAGCAACAGTGATGATGACTGCCAGGTTGTCTGTCAATAACCAGCTGCACCTTTCTCTTGGTGGGTATCCTGAAGTATCCTGGACCCTCCCTGGCACACATCTCCCAAGTTTCTCATGGTTAGCCTGTGACTATTTGGCTTTCTCTTTACAGTGTTTCCAAAGGTAAGAATGCATGTATAGCAAAAAGAAAAAAAAAAGGGTTTTTTCAGCTTTATAACACTTTCTGTAAGAACATTCCAAATAACTTTATCTTCCCTCACAATTTCTTGTTTGTCAAGCTGCTTTTCAGCTCTTCTAATGTCAAAGATTAAAAATGCTGTAGAGTGTGTTTAATCAATAAAATATCTTTGAATCTTACTGGTTTTTTTCTGTGTGAGTATCCACGTGTCTTTCATGTATTTTTTAGAAGAATTAATTACATTATTTTTCCAAGTAGTCAAAAGTATCGAAGCCTTAATTATTCTCATTCTAAAGTCACAGAAGTAGAGCAGCTGATCTATAAAGCAATGCCTGCCTTTTTCCCTCTTGGCTCTTGCTATTTGCTGTTACTGGCAGGTTTTCCAAATCAATTTTGAAAAGAAGATAAGACAGGACCTATTAAAAGATAATATTAAATATCCCTCACTTTAGTTTTCATAGTCTTTCAGGGAGAAGAAAAAAGGATAAGTAGACTCCCTTGCTTGTAGCCAGACATGTTTTCCTTTTCCTGGGATTTCTGAAGAGACAGTAAAGCCTTAATTTTTCAGCTCTCTCAATAGACCTGAAAGTTTACAGTGGCATTCACTGCAAAGAGAGAAAGTGAGAAAGCAAATTGTTATACTTCAGCAGCTGTGTCATTTCTGGGCCTTCTCCTTGAGGAACTTAGTCTGTGTTGGCAAGAGGTTAGGAGATCTTAATATTGGTACCTCGAAGATAACATGAGCTATAAAAGATAGGCTAAATTAGACAGGATCAAACTATCTAGGATCATATGAATAGACCATTAGAACAATAGGGTAGATTAAATTTTGTAAACAAGGAGACATTGCATTAGGAGTACTGTGTTAGGTGGACTAGATACCTCCGAGAGAGCTACTTCTGAGTAATTTGAGGAATATCCAACAGTTCTTAAAAAGTTAACAAAAAGAAATCCTTCCCTCTGAGTTGCTAAGGTGATTCAACCATGACAAAGACTAATGAAATTCTGGAATATGCAAGGGGATATGCTTTCAGTAAGGAGAGCCTGTTATAAAATTGAAGAAAGCTCCAATGAAACCTCATTGAAAATATGGATATAAGTAATTTTAAAAAATAATTCGCTCTGGAAAAACTGCAGAGAAAAAAAAAGCACGGAGAGGAGGGAAATTCTAAGTCTTGTTTATTAGAAGATAGAATTGCCTTTTGGTCACTATAGTAGGGGAAATAAATATAAACCTGCAGAATAATGCATGAGGAACTTTTAAGAAAAAAAAAATATATATGACAGTAATACAGGGATTGTCTTAGGTCACCTGGGAGACACCTGGAGCCCAAGATTCTCAATACACTTGATTAAACAAACAAACAAAAAGACTTATTTTTCTACAGACTCATAGTTTTAAATCACCATATACTGAAATACAATGAAAAGTTGATGGAGGAGGGAATCAGGATTTGGCCCAGGTTAAAGAGAAGACAATCAACACATTGCATAGTTAAACACATTATCATGATCTAGCATGGATCATAGCTAGGTTATTCTCTTACATTTTGTCTGAATTTCATAGGTTTATTTGGCAGACATTTTCATCAATCATTCTCTTAAACAAAATGTCATTTTTTAAAATCAATGTACTAAATCTGAACTTTTCTGTGCACATAGTTTCCTTGGTTCAGTGATTTTAATGAATTTTTCTAATGAAGAAATATTACAGAACAAAGCTGACAGAAATAAGGTCAATAAATACATTATATTAGCCATGAGTGCCTGCATTTTTGTATCAACCCTGTTATTAACAAGGGTTAACACACTAAGCTCATTACAGAATGAGTTCACTGAAATCTAAATGAAGCTGACACTTCCATGGCTGCTAATGTTGGCAATAATATGCTTTACATTAGTTTGCTACTGCTAGATTCTGCTTGATTCACAGCTATAAAGGGAAACAAATTGATCTTCCTTCCTTCCTTCCTTCCTTCCTTCCTTCCTTCCTTCCTTCCTTCCTTCCTTCCTTCCTTCCTTCCTTCCTTCCTTCCTTCCTTCCTTCCTTCCTTCCTTCCTTCCTTCCTTCCCTATAAGCCCGCTTACTTCACAGTGTAAAACTATGGACCAGCAGAAAAATGTTGGCTGGGAAATAGGAGGCATATGGACCACTGCACAGAAAATTAGACCATCAATTTTTAATCCACTCTTAATACAGAAGCCAGAATGAACTGTATGTATACACAGAGGACTGAGAGACCATGCATTCTATATTTAGAGTCTCTGGGGTGATACTGAAAAGGCTGAATTCTCAGCATCTGAATACCAGATCTCAACAAAGCGCTTCAGCTTTAATTCCTTTCCTAAAATAATTTAGGCACCTAAATAAAAGTTAGGAGTACAGTTAGGATGTTGTCTTGAATCTGGGACATGGTGTACTTCTTTCCTTTATCCTCAGTATTGCTGAGGGTGACAAGGTACAAGGCTCTCACTGAGATCTTTTCCAGTTCGATCAAATGCTGGAAGAAACATTGAAAACTCCTGTAGAAACATTTCCCATTAGTCTCTGTTTGAGGATAAAACTGGGGAAGGACAGGCAGGGAAGGATGAAAGACAAAAATAACAATTACAGGGCTGGTGCCTTTGCAAGCTGAATGTGAGGGATGTATGAAAGGATGCTTGCAATGCCTGTAATCAAACTAAATACAAAATGTCAGAGGAAAAGCCATCTGCTATTCTACAGATAAAAAGAGTTTCTTCTTTTATTCAGGTGTGTGTAATGGCAGTAATAATAATA
>WAAE01012682.1:0-77325 GCA_013400495.1 Nicator chloris | reverse complement strand
CGGGGTGGGCGCGGTGGGGCGGCCGTGCCCCGCCCGCCTCCCCATTGTCTGGCGGCGGCGCTGCCCCCGCGGCCGGGGGTCATCGCCCGTCGGGGGCGGCGGGCTCCGGGCGGGCTGGGGGAGGCAGAGCCGTGGCATCCCTTGGAAGTGGACTATGCGTGCCGCCCCGACCCGGCCCGGCCCGCAGTGGGGTCAAGTCCCTCTGAGGACGAGCTCCTCTCCCCTTTCTTCCTTCCTCCGCCCCATGCCGGGAGCCTGTATAGGGCTTTGCTCGCGTCAGGGCGGAGGAAAATCCGTCTGACTCGTCAGTCAGAAAGGAGAATCAAGAAGTTCAATCCTGATGCGCCCAGAGGAGCCGGCGAGTTCCTGCCCGCTGTCACCGCTGGCGTTCGGGCGGACGGACGGACTGACAGACTGACGGCAGGCAGCGAGCCATGAAGTTCTGGCTCCAGACTTACCTTGCATCCCGTGGCGTTGTGGTGTGGGGGCGAGCGTGAAGGAACAGTACAGTGTATGTGCAGGCAAAGTTGGGGAAGATGTCTGGTTTACTCCTCTGGGGGTGCCTGGGTTTTGGGGTCCGTTGTGATGCTCAGCTCTCCCCTATACCAGGATGTGCAGCACTGAAAATCAACACCAACTTCAATAAACCATGTAATGGAGGCAGTTCTGGATCTCTGAAAGGGCTCAGAGTATCTGCAATAGTGAATGTTATCTGGTATGTACTGGCACTTTATTTCTGGGCTGCTTGGTAGGTCAAATAGTTAATGGAAAAATGGGGAAGTTTACTGTGTACAACGTGTCATGTACAATACCGAAGGCTGAGATGTCTTGGTCTGCAAGCTGGCATAGGTGCCACTTATTTTTAAAATAAGACATATACAGAGAGTATATTGAGCATTTAAAAGTGCATATAAACATTGTGTAAATAAAAAGTGGATTTGGTTATGAAACTTAGTACGTGAAAACAAATATTCCCTCAAATGTAGAAATGGGAAGGGAATTTTAAAAGCTGTGCTGTTGGTTTTCACCAGCTGTCTGTTTTTTTGTTTTTATTCAGAAGGATTTCATGCCAAAAAAAAGAAAGCATGTGAGTACTTACAGAAACCCTATTTAAAACAACCTGTGTGATGTAGACTAGAGGACTGCCCTGAATTAAGACCTCTTGGAGCAAAAATGCATAATGTAGAGAGCCTTTTGTTACTTTCTTTAAACATTGCCAGCAAGGCAGTCAATTCCACTGGTGATGTTAAATGAATTCCCCTGAATGGATTAGAAGTAGATGCCATTTTGTATAACTGAAATTACTTGCTTTTAAATTTAGGCTAGTAGTTCTTGTATCTTGGCTAGACTGAAAAGCCCTCTGCTATCATATTTGGATAATGTGTGTGTTTAGTGTGATTGTCCCCAAACTTGTCCTGAGAAAACAGTACTTTGAGGTAGAGCTTTCCTTTGTGAGGCTTACTTTTCTACTTTCCTAGTGTTTCTTATGGCTCTGTTCTGGATTATTTCCTCCCTTGCAACACCTCTCTTGATGTGAGTGCTTTAGCTTGGATCCAGTGTCCTGATATCTGGCCTTAACTGCTGTTGTTTATAACTGTTGTTTATTACAGGAATAGACAATATTTATCACGAAGTTTGTCACAATACTTACCGTTGGAGACTTAGAGCTATGTGTTGAACAGTTCTCCCTTTTGTAGATTGTCTACACTGAAGAATTTCTATCAAATAATGGACTTTGTAATATTGCTAGGATTCCTTTTGTTCCTGATGTACCCAGAAGGCTGTTTCTTGTGTCTTTTGCTTCACTGGGCTGTCTGTAGCGTTTCAGTTAAGCTATTGCTATTGCTGAGATTTTCCCCTGGGTTTCCCACCATTTGTTTGTATGTAGTCTGAGAGAAAGATTTAAATCTAAATTTAAATTTAACTTTCTCATCTAGTTGTGATTGGTGACCTGTTTGTTTGTATGTAACTTTAGAAGAGTCTTATTTGAAAAACAGTCATTCATCTTTGAAGTCAGATTCTTTTCTTAAGTCTGAGTTCAGGATTTTTTGCAGCTTTTTGAAGCTGGAACTTTTAAAGAATCAAGTACATGTAAACTGTGGTTTTTTCTATTTGTGAATAATAAATACAACTGAGGCACAATCACTTGCAGCTAAGGTATGGCTAATCTTTATTTTGGTGATCAATTTCTCTTTACCTATCAAGCTGGGGTCTAGTAAAGATTTCATGGTATCAAGTTCAGTATTTTTATGTTTTCTAATTTTTATAAATCCTGAGCTTACTGTAAAATTTTCAGAATGATCAGTTTGTTAAAATCCTGTGAGATAACAATTTTGGGGTCATGGCGTGAGGGAGTGTTCTGAACATTTTTAGCTGAGTGCATGGACATGCTGTTGTCTTCTGTGTGTAAATGGTCAATATTCCCTCTCCTTGCGCTTTAGATGCAGGGTCATTGATCCATAAATGTCTAAGATGGTTTGCTTCTGAGTTGTCAGGGACTTGTAAACAAGTGATGCAATTTTCAGTTTAGTCCCATTTTCCCCTTTGTTTGCTTCCCATTTCCTAAATAAGCAGCAATAGTGAGTGTAGCATTCTACTTGTGTAGCTCCCTGCTACCTGTAAGTAGTGTCACCTTTGCTGAATATACACCTCTAAAAGTACATTTTTCTGTTATTATTTAAGTTTATAATATTGTCAAATTAGGCATTAAAGAGATGTGACTACTTATGTTTTCAGCATTATTAGTTCCATTAATTCAAATTTACTGTCTTTTATTCTTTTATTCTGATTAATCTTTTTTTTTCTCTCTTTTCTCTTTTTTCTCCTTTTTTTTTTTTAAATTTTCGTGGCTAGTTGAGGACTTTCCCAAATAATCCATTTGGCTGCATAAACAGTTCTTACTTTTTCTGTGGAGGTGGAAGCCACGAAAATGATACATTTCCTTATCCTGTACCAACCAGATGGCATTTCATAATTCTATGCCTTGCACCACTTTCACTGATGGTTCATTTCCAGTTCTGTGGTCTTTTTGTCAAGGAACTGGACAGAACTTCAGGGGGTCCACTCACGTCATTTTCATATCCTTCAGAGTTCAGTGAACTGTAATGTATTTCTTAGAACAGTGCCTGCACTTTCAGTGGATTCTTTCAAACCAGCTTCAGAGATAGCCCAAATTGAGCAAAAGTCGGCTGTCAATTGTTAGAAAGTGTGTACCACTCTTTTATCCTTAAGAGCTTTGAGATCACAGTAAATGTTACAGTTCAGTATAATTCACTGTAAAAGAGTAATCTAAAGGGGCAGAATGTAGTCTACATTTATTATACCATTAAAATTATAAGACACATTGTCGTGCTGAAGCACAGAAGACAGGAAAATTGCCGAAGACTAAAGAAGGAACAGATGTAGCATGATTGGAGAACCTTCAGGAAAAATTGTAAAGAACTTTCAATATGCTACTGTTTGCACTTCTTAAAAGATCTAAAAGGTAGCAAAGAACTTAATGTTGCAAACATTCTTTAGCATAACCTCTGCTTGTGCCTGACAGGCCTAAAGGAACTTTATATGTTTTACTTCAAAAGAACGGGTTCCTCATCATCTTTGGAGCCATTTAAGAAAGTGACTTTGGTATTCTCGGTTCACTCTATGCAACTTGGCCTTCTCTGGTGGCATTTTGCAATATGCTGTTCACCTTCCTTGTCTGATGGTCTCACTAGGATTTGGAGGAATTTAACATGCTTTGAGGGGACCCACAGTTTGAAACCACTGCTCAAGCAAGGCTTGAAGGCTGACAGTTTTGTTTAAAGAGTGGGCAGACAGAACTGTGTAATGAGGCGCATGTAACGCCAGCCCTTGCTGCTTGGCAAAGCCAGTGTTGTTCTGTGAGTGCCAAAATCACCTCACCAGACAGAAGGACAGAAATGAGCTTTTGAACTTTCTAATGGTTATGGTAAAAGCTCCACATGTTCAGCACTCTGAATCTTCAAAGCATCTTCAAACCACATTTATTAGATGGAAAATAGCTGTTAGCTCACAATGAATTCTGTGAATTGGGTAATCATAGAGGTTTTAGGGCTTGAATCATTGGTTATAGGTTAGGACTGTGATTATTTTAACATTGTCTTAGCTTAGAAAGGTGCTAAGAACTTCATAGAGGGAAGTGCATGTTTGTATAGTCCAAGGCAATCTTGGTAGAGGTCTCTAAGCTTGCCTTTCTTAAAGCTATAAAGTAGATTAACATAGACAAAGTATGGTACTAATGTGGTTACTTTCCTCCCTGTGTTACAGTGGAAACACTTGGTTTGTATGTCAAAATGCTGTTGATTTTAAAACTCCCCTACTGACTCTGTGCATGGTGTAAGGTTCTCTCATGGTAAATAGGTTAGTTGAGATCTAGGAATGTTTTATGTCCGAAAAAGAGTAAAGGGGAAACAGTGGGGAAGGAGTCAGGAAAGAACATTTACTAACTACCTGACTGTAGGAGACTGGAAGTAAAATGTTAGTTACAGCTGTGCACTTCCTCAAGAACTCCCGATTTCTACTCAATCTTTAGAATACCTTCAAAGTAGAAAGATACTGCCTTTTTATACATGGGTCAGATGCCTTCAGCAAATCAGTGGGAGCTGCGAGTGCTCTGCAAATCCAGGTTGTATCAGGAGGAGTTGGGCACTTGGCAGCAGTTGCCAAGTGAGTTAGATGGAGCAGCTTGAAAGCTCAGGAATCTCTGTTTCTCAGCAGGATTTTCAGCAAGGTAAAATGCGTTTGTAGATGCAGTGGAATTTCTGGAGTGTGTAGCACTGCACAATGTTCAGCCTTGTTTGCTATGCTGGATACTTCATGGCTCCCTGTCCTCCCAACTTCTCAGGATCTGATCTGACAAAAGGTCACCACACCTAGAGTGTCATGTGAGTTTGGGTTTTTTGTTCATGGATCAGTTTGAGGAATTGATGCCCATACAAGATCCCTGCTGGCATTGTAGGTATCTGCTTAAATATGATGCAAACACACACAGCTTATGGGTGTTTTTCAAATTTGACTTCTTAATACATTTTACTTAAATTTGTTGGAGAAATTTGTTGGTGAATAGAGAAAAAAATTTATTGCCTTAAAAGCAGTAATTTAGCATGGAAGAGACTACTCCTGGTGATTTTTTTTTTTTTTTGTGAGATGCCTACAACTTTGGGTGTTTTATCAGTCCAAAGCCATTCAATTTAACTCTTGATTCTTGACAAGTAGCTTTTTTTTTTTTTTTTTAAACTCTCTATTTCCTGGGTTCCTCCAGGGGACATATAAGGCCTTGCTAATATCAGCTGTTTTTTTCTTTAGGGGGGAAGGAGGGAAGAGATGGGAGAAAAGAGTAGTGTTAGTAGCTTTCTACACATAGTAAAGAAATAATCACAAGCACACTTCCTTAGAAAGATATATTAATCATTGTACATAAAGTCCAGAGAGGGAGAAGTTTTACATTACTGTGTACACTGAAATTCAGATTTCTTTGTTTTGAAAGCTTTCCAGTATATTAGTATTTGCATGGATGATGACAGTGAGAGCACCATACTCTGATACTTACTGAGAAAGAGTGGGGAATACTTGGACAGCAGTTTAAGCCAGCTGCATACAGGCACAAGGTAGTTCTAAGTTCAGAATTTGCAGCTATATGCTGCTTTATATGAGTGAATGTCCTATTTCCAGAGGTAACGCTCAATTACAGATAGTAATTACTATCTGTGAATTACTGAACAGGAGCCTTCTTCTTCACCAGGCAATGTTTAAGCCCTGTTGCTGCAGAGAGCTGGTGAGAGAGAGAGAGAGAGGCTGAGGGTGAGAGCTCACTGGAGGGTTAGGACTGAAGATTGCTTTGCACCAGAGCAGCTTCTTCAGCACTACTTTGTGTGGAAAGATTCAGTCATTTCCACCCAAAGCAATGAAATAAAAAGCTCAGTCAGCCATTTCATCTTGAGATACCCCGCCCTCTGAAACAAATATTAAAAAGAAAATGTAGGTTTTGGCCCATGCATGTCCCACTAATTTCCACTGATTAAGCTGAGGCTTGTAACTGAGGTCTAGACAGGCTGTGTTTTGCAAAATATAAGTATTTTTTAAAATTTCTGTAGAGAGAGTTACAAGATTTATGTAATCCCTTTGATATTATATCTAACCCAATAACAGCTTGAAAAGGAGTCTGTTTAGCTTGTCTCCGTCCTAGATTCTGTTTTATTATCTAATGTTTAAATGGAGGGGGGATCGATCTTTATTCTTAATGATTCGTGCAGCCTCAAAGCACAGAGGTTTCTAGTTGTGTGCTGCCTTTCCCCCTGGGAGATGCAAACAAAAGAACAATAATTTCAGACTCCTCCTTCAGTTTCCAAGAGAACCTTAGCTGCTCAGGGATAGCTTTGAATTTTAAAAGCATCTTTCTTCCAAATTATGTATTGATTGCACACAAAATAGCAGTGCTCTAATATGCAATTTAAAACAAATGCATGATGGTGCTCATTTGTTTTTAATGCTGCTTTTTCCAGCAGAAAAACAAAAAGAGGATTCTATTCCCATAAACCAGTCTTGCAAAATCCTTACAAACATTTATTAGTCTAGACACAAAATATTCTCACCCAGCCTCAGCTTGATGATGAGAAAAAAAAAAAAAACCAACAAAAAAACCCCAAGCTAATATTGTCCTTGGCTGTCAAAAAAGGAAAAGAAGGAAAAAAAGAAAAAGCTTGCCCCAGGCTAGTGAACCAGTAACATTTTGCTGGGCCTGCTTACAACAACAGATGCATCTTATTCCCATGGGATTTCCAGGCCTGCCTATTTTCTGTGCTAAACTTGGACACTCTTATAAACATTCTCTTTGAGTACCACACCCCAGTCGTATCCTGGGCTCTTCTGATTTGGTTGATTTAATAATGATGCCAGACATGATCATCTTACCTCTCCTGACCAGTCTTTGTAATTCCCTGTCTCCCCAGATATCATTTAACTAATGCATTTATTCAAAACCAGTCCTAATGTATGGAAACTGGAATAATGGAAATTGGTGATTTGATCATAGCTTGAATCTGAACGTAGGGAACCCTGATATAAAGGATTTCTCCTAATCTTGGGTCGAATGCTTTGGATTTATGCTTTCAATAACTCTCCTAATGGCAAGTGATTCTCATTGTTTGATATTGTGGTAGTTTGCAGAGATTTTTTTGTAAAGGGGTAAGTTATATCAGGGATTGTTACTTTATCTCAACATACACTCAGATTATGAATTTTTACTTCTGTCATTTTCCTAGAAAACAGTGAATTATGCATATCTTGTTTTTCAGTTAATGATTAGTTCCTGTTTTCCCAAATTTATGTCTAACTACATTTGATTGGAAATTAAAATTTAACTTAAAATGCACCTAAATGGTATAACATATCTGTATTATTAAACTACTGTAAATATGTAGCATATGTAAGAGTACATTTATTCAAATGTGACTTTTTTTTTTAAACCTGCTGATTTGTGAGACAAATTATGATACTTTTTTAATACTCCCTACTAAATTTATTGTTTCTATGATGACTTATCCATGCCTGTTAAGATTTTAGCCCTGGCAGAGTTTATCCTTAAGCCTGAATTGGAGCTCTTACACTGAAAAAAAAGCCGTCCTGCTTTTTAAAGTTTGAGGCAGGAACTTCTGTCATTCAGGAAGTAATTTCTACCTTCACTCAGTGCAAATGTCTACAAAGTGAATTTCTGTGTATAAAGTTAGGTTTTTTTGCCAACAATTCAGTGTTTTCACTGAGAATTTCCAAATTAGTTAAGTAAAAAAGTAATGACATGAACCAAAACTATCCATTATAATACTGATTGTTTAAAAAAAATCCTTTTATTCCATTAATAAAAACTTAGCTGTTTACAATCAGAACAGAACTTCCAGCAGCAATTGGTGCTCTTAATGATTATATCTGGTTTAATGTCAGTAAATAAGTGTTTCTCCTATGAAGGAATGTGTTCAGTGTGTTCTTGAAACATTAGTATAAATTAACAAAATCTTTCTATTTAAAGCTTACAGTCTAAATACTAGGTGGTTTAAACATAATACTGATTTTTCTTTTCTTCCCCCCCCAACTGTCACACTGTTTTGTGCTGTGTAATGTTTTTTAGGCTTTTCTGTTACCTCTTACATGTGTTTTTATCAACACAGATATTATTCCTTTAAAAATTCTCCTGGTCTCATTTAAATCAGAGTATGATTTTGACCCTAGGATATTTATGCAGCTTTAAGCTACCTATATTTTTTTAAAACAGAACTAATCCATTTTTCTTATGGTGTTTAAATCTAATGCAAAAAAGAAAAAAAGCAGCTCCACAGCTATAATATGCAGTGTTTTAGTTAGCTCCATATTTTCCACTTAAACCATGTTGTGCTAATTTTCCACCATTATACTTGAGAGACAGAAAGTGAAAGAAGGCAGTCTGTTTTCAGTGATCCACTCTCTTACTTCCCTGCCAGGACTGAACATCGGGGGTTTGTGTTTCTCCTGCAGGAGTGACTCACATGACAGGCAGCTCCAGCAGAGCAGGGCAAGAGGTGCAGCCTCCAGCTTTCCTCAGACAGTGGCTCCCAAAGTGGGGATTGCCCTCTTAGGGCTCTGAGCAGTCACCAGAGGGGTCACGTGTCCGGCACAGAGTAAGTCACAGAGGTCAGGTTCGCAGTCAAAGTTTAGGGCATTAGCCTGGGAAACAGTGGAACAGGGAACTAGCCTGGTGAAAGACTTGTTGACTCTGCTGCTGCATTGAAGGCCTTTGTTCAGGTGAGCTGGGAGCAGCGTGGGACTGCTGGGTGCCAGGTCCAGCAGCGCCTATGAAGTGGAGCCAGTGAAATGCTGGAACTGCAAACCTCCCGTTCCCTGTGCCATGGGCAGAGAGGCTTGTTCTGATCTGCTGACTCTTCAGGACTCTTCATTATGCCATGGTAACTTGAGTACGCAGTCGTCTCTCAGACTTCTGCAGTGTTTGTACTTAGATTCATCTTTCTAATCCACATGGTGTACTTGAAAACCTCTGTAGTCCCCTGTCTTTTACCTTATTTTGTCACTGGACTGATAGGCAGTAAACAATGTTTATCCACTCTGTGGATGAGTGATGGGGGCATGGGGTGGGGGTGAGGGAATTGGTCTTGTCACACATAGAATAAGACATTATCTCCCACAGAAATCAGCGGGAGTATCTGAGGAGTACAGTACAGTACTCAGCAGGGGCGTGGAGTCATGTCACTGTTGCAAATAAAAATGCTTTGCTTTTCACAGAGGTTAACTTGGTACACAGTGATATTTTACTAGGTAATTGAGACCTGCAGAGAGTGTTTACGCAGGCAGCTTGGACTGTCCTCTTTTTTTTCTTTGTTATAGGCTTGAACATCTCAAAATCCTGAGGAGAAACATTAGAGTAGATGGGACTTTTGAAAAGCGTTTAGTTCAGCCTCCTGCTCAAAGCAGAGTTATCTGTGATGGTAGACAGGGTTGTTCAGGGTTTTACCAAGCTTTGAGAACTTGAAAGGATGGAAATTCCTTAAAAATCCCAAGCAAATTTTCCAAACTCTCCAGACAACTGGTTATAATTCCTCACCAGTACTGAAGTGCTGTTGCTCCACCATCACTATGCCCCTAAAGTCATCTACAGCAGACATGGAGTATGTTGCTATTGCAAGGAGAGACAGGCCTGAGTGAGCATAATAGTCTCACCCTGGTCCTGGCAGTAATTTAATGCTGCACTGGGAATACTTGCACTTAGACCAAGTTCTCTGAATACAGAGAGGGGAACTTACCCCGCACAAAAATACTGTATTTTGCTTTGTGAATATGCTGTTCTATGACCAGCATTGTTTGGATCAGGTCTGAGGATGGCATCATGGAGAACTTCTAAGATCAGCTGTACTTGCAAGCATGAACATAAAATTCTTCTGCATTTTTCAACAATGGAGGAATCTGCCAGTAGGGACTAGGTCAATTCTTTGTTCTGTCTGTTCTTATGTGATTCAGTTTACAATTGTAAAGCTGTTATATGACACTGGAAACATTCTGGAGCACCTTAAAAAGAACCTTCTAAAATACCAGATCTGAAGTCAGATTTTTTGCATCCAAAGTGGAGATGCAAATCACGTGCTGTGCTAGTTTGAAAGCAAACTAGTGAGAGACTTCGAATCAGAAATACAATTTAATAGGAAAAATAAAATAAATGTAGTAGTACAAAAAAACAACCCACTGACAGAGTCAGGGTACAAACCTGACCCCCTGACAGGGGGTTTGGTAGAAGTTCAGTCAAATGGTGGCTGCAGTTCTCCTGGAGTGATGGTTCCGTTGAAGCAGTGATTCTGTAGAGGAGGTCTGGTCTTCCTCTGAAAGTCCAGTGGCGGAGTAGGAAGGGTCTGGTCTTCCTCNAAGATAGCCCCAGGAGCTTATCAGGGATGAGTCATGGAGGGGATGGGGAACACTGTCCCACCGGTTCCAACAGCTTATGAAGATGGTAACAGAATACATACTTTTGGATACATCTTACACTGTAACCTAGGACACGTGCGATTGAACATAAAAGACTTTTTATGCACTCTGCATGCCTTGGCCTTCTCACAAAGTGGAAGCAGACCTGCAAGGCTGGGGGAGGCTTTAAGGGGGGACACGGAGTGGGAAGCAAGCAGGTGGATCCAAGGCACGCAGGAAAGGTTCTGAGCAAGGACATTTGAGCAGAAGGTTATAGTGGACCAAGTGGTAGAGGAGATTCTAAAGAGCAGTTAAAACCTTGAAAGTGTGCCTTATAGTCTTCACCTTGCCATGGCATTAGGTAGGTCCATGCAGTAGAACTGATCTTTTTTGCTTTTTCAATTGACACTCCAAGTCCTTGCTTTTTCCTCATTCATAAAACACTTACTTATACAAACACTGGGTTTATACATTTGTTTCAAGTATTTTGGGATCCTTTACAAGTTATTTAAATTATGGGTCTGTGTTCTAGTGTATGCAAGTCTGTGTGCATGTGTGGAGCATGTAGCAGTATGTATTAGTGTCACCTGGTCAGTTCATTCCAAGTCCCTGTTTCCAGTTTCTTATGATAGTTGAAATGAGAATTTCTCACATTGTTTCTGTCATGAGGCTGCTTTTATTCTCTGTTCATTGAGTTTTGGGGGAATATTATTAGCTGGTTCAAGAATAAAAATAACAGAGTGAAGAGGAAAGCAAGGAGAGGAAGAGAGGCAATCTCCCTGTAAAAGCTGTATTATCTTTCTTTTTCTGAGCAGCTCTGTGCCTCGGGGGTTTGACATAGGAACTTGAAATTTGGCAAGGATCTGGCCTTGAGGTCTGAGAAATGCATTCCACTGTTAAAAAAAAAAAAGGCAGAATTACAAGTCATAATGTATCACTACCTTTTTGTATCCAAGGTAGAATTTGCAGGATGTTTTATCACTTGCTCTTGACCATGCTTTTATGCCTGTGGTGCATATCTGCAGACTGCTTTAAACCACCCGTGTTTAGTGGATTCTCTTTCTCTGTCTCTCTAGGTTCTTGTAGTGTCATGCATCAGGGTTGTCCTTAACCTGCTGCTGCTCCTTGGGCTTCTGCAACTGCCACTGGCATAGCAGAAGGTGTAAAAGCCTTGGGAGCTGTAAGCCCTGAGACCCAGCCCTACTTTTCCAGGGTAGAGTGCTACTAACACTCTTATTTGTTGAGAAGTATCATTTTGAGTGGTGACAGCCAAATATTAATGAAAGCAGCCAATGTGAAATCTGGTTTGCAGTGTGACGAGGGCTCGTACGGTTTGTCGGAATCAGTGGAGGAGGGGGAGAGGAGAGCGAGACAATCTGTACTGAGCTGTGTCACCTCGAAATCGCGGGGGTTCCTGCTCAGCACCGCCGATGACTCGGGAATGAATCGGGCTGTCTAGCCAGGAGACCATCTGTAGGACTGCAGCTTGGGTCTCTGGAGAAGCTGAGAGCTGTTGGGGAACATGAACTCCAGCAAGTTGAAGGAAGGTCTTGTACTTGCAGCACTGGACTAGGGCCTGGGAAAATCAATGTCTCTAGAAATTCTTCATCTGGAAGAAAAAAACGCATAATGACGTTGAAAGGAGCATTTTCAAGTCATATGTGTGCCAGATTGTTTCATTTTAAAGAAGGAAATCCTGTGATCTTAAAACCTTTTGTTTTGGTGTTTTAAGGAAAAACTTCTTTGATAAACAGTTTTTAAAATTAATAATTTCTTACTGTTCTACTTTTTTTAAAGCCAACATGAAACATTTGGAGAGTTGAATTAAATGTTTATTCAATGCAGAACACATTAAAATTTCTCTTCATGTCAGTAATTTATTTCTTCATCCTTTCTGTTTTGTTTGTAACAGCACAGCAATTAAAACAAAATAGAGCTGTAACTATGCAAAGAAAAAAAATTCCCCGACTCTGCTGCCATTTTATTGAGTATAAGCATTTACACAAGTCTGATACTCACTTTCAAAAATAGTCATGCAGAGATGTCTGACATTCAGAGTGCTGAGTGCTCACAGTTTGAATTGGACACTTCAGAGTCAATAAAATAAAGATCTGCCTATGTAAGTGTAGCTGCCAAGGTGTCTGTATCCACAGAAAATACCTGTCTGTGTGACTGAGGAGCAGAGATATGCACCATTCGTGCTAAAAGTACCTCTTGGTCAGTGCACCTCTGGTTTTTAAATACTTTTTGGTCATTAGCTTTATATGATCAGATACAAAACCTGGTTTTGGCTTTCTATATCAAAAGCAGGGGCACAAGTTACTGTGCTCTCCACAGAGGTACCTGGGGTGTATTGTGCCATAGAGAAAGATAATGTAGGCCATTTAGCGGTCGCTTCTGGCATGAAATTCTGACATTTACTTTGATAGAACTGTTTGTTAGCCATTAAAACCAGCACTGAGAGGAAGTAACTGAGAAAGTCCAGTCATGTGTTCTGTGGCAGGCTCCCTTCAGCCTCTGCTGGGCTTTGTGTCAGCTTTCCAGTGCTCCATCACGGGTCTGGCTTTGGCACAGCCTGGAGCTCTGCGTGGGCACTACAGTAGCTTTTGGTACTTGCCTCCCTCATTACCAGTCCTAATGCAGCAAGGACCCTAAGTGGGCCTTATCTTTGTAATACATGAGAACTTCAGCTGAAATCAGTTTGACAAGTTTCACTCCTTATGTTGGATTAGTAGCAGACCTTATTTTAAAAGAGGAATCAAATGTGAATATTGAAGGATTAACGGAGATACGGCTTTATTTTGGAGTCATAAGCAGTAAGGCTCTCTGAACTTTGCAGATAATGAACAACTGAAGAAAATGAAACTCCAAAAAAGTCCTTCACCCTTCTCACTGAGAGGGAGCACAGATCAGAGTGTTTTAGCCTACACTGAGCTCTGCAGAATACTTTCTGATACAGATACATCTACTCTGAATAAATGGTAGTAGGAGGAGGCTAAACAAAGGATCAACAACTGCATATTGTCATGGGTTATAAGAAGGCAACATTTTCTGTGTGAAGTTGTAGGCAATTTGTAATCTAGGTGGATTTAAAAGTTAGAAGCAGATTCTATTGCTTCATCTTCTCCTGAGCCACTCTCTGTGTATTCTTAAAATCACATTATATGGGTTTGGATTTTTTTTTTTTTGTTTTGCATGCTTTTCCTGCATACTAGGTGGAAGTGTCATAGAGCAAGCAGGGAGCAATGCCTTTTCACAAAGCATACACCCTGAACACACAGTGAACATTTTCTGTAAACTCATTTGTTTTTCTTGCTGCATCAGGTCCTCCTGTTTGGAGGAAGGAAGGAGGAAGTGAGTAAAAAAAATTTTCTGGAAGCAGGCTCTTTCATGTGTGTCTTCTGTGATCAACCCTATGTCTTTTCCTTCTCAAACTGTAATCAAATGGGCAGAAGGTTTCTGCCTCCATTTAGAAAATATTTATATGAGCCTTCATCCAAATCTGCTATAAAGACAACTTTAAATGTTGAATTCCACTTTGGAATGAATGTGTCAATATAATTATTAATTAATTGGGACTGTTAACTGTTCATGTTCCTGAAGAACAGTGTCCTGAGAAATTGCCTGCTGAAAGATAAAATACCAGATTCTGGACTTTCAGAAAGTATGCCTGCACTTGTTGGTTTATGTTCCTAGAAAAACATCTGTTTCATGGGCTGATTTGCTAGGAATGTCAATTCTGTGAAAATCTGAGGTGAAATTACAGAAGAGGATTGCAGTGCAAATAATTGAAAATTTTTCTTCAGATTCCTTTATTTAAAAATCCTGGTTTTGACATAAACACCTGGATTATTGAATTGAAAACCAAATTGTACAATACAATGTCAATATTCACAAGGAGGGACAAAAAGAGAAAATCTTTCACAATATTTTGTAACATATTTGACATTAAGGTATGTAAGGGACAAGCAAAAGCATTCTCTGAACCATTAGTGATGACCTTCAGGAATTCATGGAATATGAGGGAGGTCTCAGTGGCCTTGAGACAGGCAAGCACAAGACTGGGCACAAGACTGCCCAGTCTTAACCAAGGGAATTGCTTTAGCAGAGGAGAACGCATAGTGAATCTCAGGTCAGTTAAAGACATCTTCATTCCCAGCTCAATACAGGAAGAACTTACTAAAAAATAGTCTGTAAGAACCTTGAGAATTGTAACAAGGTTCTTAGGTGGATTTTGCAAAATCACACTGTTACTTCGTTTTTTGTTGGAGTCATTGGCCTACTGGTACGGAATCTTGCAGACCTTACTGAAGTCGAGCTGTGTGGCAAGGTCCCACACAGTCCTGTAAGCAGAACAGGAGAGGTATTTTAGAGGAAATGAAGATTCTGAGGATGATGCATAATTTGTTGGATAAACTACGCAACTGTGAGTTTTCATAATCTCCTGCTAAATTGAGAGAACATGTCAAGCAGGGTGCTATAGGTGGAATAATCACATTAGCTCCAGGGAGAAGGGAGTGGAGGTTTCTGTAAAGTCTGTAGAGGAAGGCTGGGAAGGGTTGCAGGCATCTCAGTTTGTTGAGATTTTATTGAATGCTGTCACAGCTCTTCACAGCCATGAATTAAACAGGGTTTTGACATCACAACATCCTTTTAAAAAAAAAGAAAAAAAACAAAATATTTTATACAGTGTAGTCAGTAGAGCACAGATGCGGCTTTCTTTTTCTGAGACCTGTTTGCATCAAAGAAACATGTTGCTGTCTTGCTAAACAGAGGCGGGACACGATCATCTGCCTATACACCATAAGCAAAACTGAAGCACAGCAGAGATGTGATACAAATTTAGCTAAAAAGCCTGCAGAAGCTGCTATTGCACGTAGACCTGTTGGCCTACAGGCACTGTGAACATTATTGGGTGCATGAGGAGACTGGAAAAGAACATTTATTGATTTGTTGAACACGTTTCCCATTTTATACCTTATCTCCAGACTTGCCTTCAGCATGCTTCAATACTGCATGTCAGATCAAATGTTGGTTTCACTTGCGCTCGGGGCCATCCCAGAACGGGACCCTTGGCAGGCGCCTAAGCTCACTCAGACTGCCCTGTGTATAGATCCTGTGTGCTGTGCTAGGGATGAGGCACTGCAGTGTACCACAGTCACTTCTGAAAATGCAACTTCAGTGAGCAAAACTAGCTGTTAAGTTGCTTTATAAAATAGGCATTTCTGGCATTTCTGAAATTTTACTCAAAATCGCAGAAACATTAGGTAATACCACCCAGCTCTTCCCCCAGAGCATTGCTCAACTTTGTCTTGGCAGTTGTCTTCCCTTTTGTCAAGAGCCCTCCAGCCCCACAGAGAAGCAGCACAGTTAATAACACTCTACCTCTTGTCCCTCAGGACACTGAGACAAATGGATCTATTTAGCTTTGCTTCATCGTTCTCTCGCTGCAAAGAGAAATGAGGTGGCTTGCAATAGGTACTTGGTACATACGTGAAAATAAATATCTTTTGCACTTCTGTGCTCAGTTTTACAGACTGCCACTATTAACTTGTGGAAGAAGGATATCTTTCTACTCCAGTACCATTAAATAATTGTCATCCTGGAATGATGATCACCCAAGATTCATAAATATCCTTGGCATAAAAAGCAGATCATGTGAGGCTCTGCACTTTGGATGTAGTCACAGAGGTAGTGCAGAGGGTGACTCTTAAAAACCTTTAAGGAGGATATTTATGAAGCAGTAAGGTGACACACAGCTTCAAAAACAGAGCTTATGGAGCAGCACTGGGTGGCAACTATGGATGAAGACTGCTGTCTTTTCCCTAAAGAAAAAATGTGAAGCTAAGGCTTCTGCTTGGGATATGTCTTTAATGCTTTTTCTCTCTCTGTTACACTTCACACAATCAGTCATGTCTCTGTTAATGCATAGAGGCATGGAAACAGATTTTAGTTAATTGCCACGTGCTAGCAATCAACTTTTATTGGTTTGAGATTGGTCCTCAATTGGAGAATGACATTTGGGAAGCTAGGAAGAAAGGATAGTTGTCTTTTGTCCATCAGAGTGCCTTAAAAAGACATTGTTTTGCCTGCTTTCAGACATGGAAGAAAGGCCTTGCACATGATTGTGCTTCTATGTATAATGCAGTAGAAAAATACTCTAAACCTGCCTTTTCTGGGACACTTCACAGCCTCTGACGTGAAAGACATGACAGAGCTAGTAGTGGAGACGTCATACTGGGCTCAAGTTAGTCATAGGAAGGACTTGAGCTCACAGAACAGTCCAGAGAAGTTGTCGTAGCTTAGGCAAAGCAGTCCAAGGGCAAGACTGGCTTCAGCACTCTGCCAAGAAAAAGGCTTCTGAAGCAAGGGAAACAGTCAGGAAGTTACCTGTTTTACACCATTCTGTTGTTTAGGTCTGTCACTGTATTAACATGAACAGAAACAAATTCCAGCCTGTAATAAGTGGATTGGATTTTGCCTTTATCTTAGCTTCAGCTATCTCTTCTTGGAATGGGTCTGCTGGTTTCAGGGGATGAGCAGTGGCACATTAAACCCCAAAAGACTGAATTTCCTTATACGGTAATATGTAGCAAAATAGAAGTTACTATTTAAATTAAACTAATTCCACACTCTCTTCTTTACTGCAGGTGGTGGATGTGGACCTTAAAACAGTGTGTCTCAACATCTCATCCCCAACTATTTTTAATCTGATTGCACTACGAAAGAAAAGCTGCTAATGGGATAAATGTTGAGACTTTACAAGAACTGACTTGAAGTACCGAAAGCCATTATTATTACTATTATTAATCAAGAAGAGCTTGAAGCTAAGTCTGTATCTGACCAGTCGTTACCATTTTCACAGTAAGAGTCATGGCAAGTAAACGAAAATCAACAACACCCTGCATGGTCTTAGCCAATGAGCAGGATCCAGATCTAGAAATGGTGTCAGACTTGGAGGAAGGACCACCTGTGCTCACACCAGCAGATAACCCTACAGCAGAGAGTGTAACAAGTGATGAGGATGTTCATGAGTACGTGGATTCAGACAATAAGAAAAACACAAATAAAGTAGAAGGTGGTTATGAGTGTAAATACTGTACTTTTCAGACTCCAGATCTCAATATGTTTACTTTTCATGTGGATTCAGAACACCCCAACGTAGTATTAAATTCATCCTACGTTTGTTTAGAATGTAATTTCCTTACCAAAAGATATGATGCCCTCTCAGAACATAATCTGAAGCACCACCCTGGAGAAGAGAATTTTAAATTGACTATGGTGAAACGTAATAACCAGACAATCTTTGAACAGACAGTAAATGATCTCACTTTTGATGGGAGTTTTGTTAGAGAAGAAAATGCTGGACAGGCTGACTCTTCTGAGGTCTCCTCATCAGGGATCTCCATTAGCAAAACTCCTATCATGAAAATGATGAAAAGCAAAACGGAGGCTAAACGTATTGCTGTTTTCCACAGTGTAGTTGATGACATTCCTGGTGAAGAAAAGAGAACTGAAAATGAGCCAAACTCTGAAGAAGTAGCAGAAAACCCCCCACTGGCAGTTTCTGAGTCAAAACCAAGCCATTCAGTTGTTTGTAGCGCAGCAGATGTGGCTGGGGCAGTAGTGACCCCAGCACCAGTGCTTCAGCCTGGGGTGGCACAGGTTATAACAGCTGTTACAGCTCCACAGAACTCAAACCTGATTCCAAAAGTACTAATACCTGTAAATAGCATTCCAGCCTATAACACTGCTTTGGATAACAACCCTCTTTTGCTTAACACCTACAACAAGTTCCCATATCCAACCATGTCGGAAATCACTGTTCTTTCCTCTCAAGCTAAGTACACAGAAGAACAGATTAAAATATGGTTTTCTGCCCAGCGTCTGAAACACGGAGTGAGTTGGACGCCAGAGGAGGTGGAGGAAGCAAGGAGGAAACAATTTAATGGCACAGTGCATACTGTGCCACAGACAATTACTGTTATTCCAGCACACATTTCAGCCGCTAGCAATGGTTTACCTTCAATTTTACAGACATGCCAAATAGTTGGTCAGCCAGGACTTGTTCTCACTCAAGTTGCAGGTACAAATACGTTACCAGTAACAGCCCCAATAGCTTTGACTGTAGCAGGAGTCCCAAACCAAACGCAGTTACAGAAGAGTCAGATTCACAGTGGTCAGCCTATTGCAGAAACCAAACAAATAGCTGCCATTCCAGCCCCTCAGCCTATCAAAAATGAATCCACACTGATGAATCCTGACTCCTTGGGCATCCGAGCAAAAAAAACTAAGGAACAACTGGCAGAATTGAAAGTCAGCTACCTTAAAAACCAGTTTCCTCAAGACTCAGAAATTGTTAGACTTATGAAAATAACAGGCCTCACTAAAGGAGAGATCAAAAAGTGGTTCAGTGATACACGCTACAATCAGAGAAACTCAAAGAATAATCATGGGATTCATCTCAACAATGATTCATGTGCCACCATTGTTATTGATTCAAGTGATGAAATGAATGAATCTCCAACTGGAGTCACTCCACAGAGCAAGTCATCTTGGGGTACTTTTCCTGATTTCACCCCACAGAAATTCAAAGAGAAGACTTCTGAACAGCTGCAAGTCCTCCAAGCAAGTTTTCTTAATAACCCTATCCTTACTGAGGAAGAAATGAATAGGTTAAGAGCCCAAACAAAACTGACCAGGAGAGAGATTGATGCCTGGTTTACAGAAAAAAGGAAATCAAATGTCTTGAAGGAAGAGGGAGCTGACATGAATGAAAGCAATGCTGGCAGCTCAAAAGAGGAGTCTGGAGAAACATCTGTGGGAGATGGAGCAGCAGGAACAAAATCAGGGTGTTCCACTTCAAGCAAAATAGGCAAAAAATCACCAGAGCAGCTGCACATGCTCAAAAGTTCCTTTGTCCGTACTCAGTGGCCATCTCCACAAGAATACAACAAGCTGGCAGAAGAAACTGGGCTTCCAAGATCAGAAATTGTGAGCTGGTTTGGAGATACTCGCTATGCCTGGAAAAATGGTGGATTGAAATGGTATTACTATTACCAGAGTGCCAATGCAAACAGCCTGAATGGCCAAGGCTTTGCAAGGAAGAGAGGGAGAGGAAGACCAAAAGGGAGGGGGAGAGGGAGGCCTCGGGGGAGGCCTCGGGGAAGCAAGAGGTTAAATTGCTGGGACAGAGGTGTGTCTGTCATAAAATTTAAAACTGGAACAGCAATCCTGAAGGACTATTATATGAAGCACAAATTCCTTAATGAGCAAGACCTTGATGAACTGGTAGCCAAATCTCACATGGGATATGAGCAGGTCAGAGAATGGTTTGCAGAAAGGCAAAGAAGATTAGAATTTGGAATAGAGCTGTTTGATGAGAATGAGGAGGAAGATGAAATGCTGGAAGATCAGGAGGATGAGGAAGAAACGGATGATAGTGATACTTGGGAACCCCCCAGACATGTTAAACGTAAACTTTCAAAAACAGACTGATGTACAATTTGGAATTTGGGGGCCAAAACCCTATGAATTAAGTTTGATGTTATGGTGAAGAGCCAAATGATTTATCATGGCCTTCAGTTTAGCAAGCAGCTGCTTAGCATCTTCCTTCCACCTAAGAGTACATGGGCAAGATGCTACCTGTGCAGGCAAGAACTGTTTGCTTTGTTGCTACAAGAGATGAACATCCTCAGGCCTGGCCTGGGACAGGGAGTTACAAATCAGATCAAGTTCAGCTCCTCCTTTTCCACACTACCGATGGGAAGGTTCATGTTCATCATCCACATGACTGCTTCTCAATATTTAATTGCCTTATGTTGTTTAATTCCAAAAAAACATAGACACTTTTTTTTTTGTTGCTGTAAGAGAACATTGTCTGCTTGTGAAGGAGGAAAACACAAAAACATTAGATATCTTTTTGCAAACATCACTTCATCTGAAAGGTTTCAAGGCCTGGGTTTATTTCTTAACGAAAACAGAAGGGGAAAAGTGTGACAAAAGGAACCAATGAACCTAGGGGTGAGGATTGATTGGTTTAAGAAAATAAGGTGATATCTGCACCTTTTGCATATCTTTGGAGTGTTTTGGGTTTACAGAACTTGGACTGAAATGTTCCTTGTTGATAATTATGAGCTAACTGAATGAGTCTGATGCTAGAAGATGCTTTTTGTTACAGTTAATCCATGTATCCCACATCAATCTAATTTAAATGTCTGACAGACTTGATGCAGTTAATAGTAACACTCTCTTCTACCTTGCACATTCTTTCCTTTGTTGGAAATGGTAAAAGAAGTATCTATATTTCTAGCAAAAAAGAGTAATTTCTTGAAATCTGACACTGAGTTTTAAGGTTAACATAAGATGAAAACTGCCTAAAAGTTCTTCAGAGTTGCTTAGGGGTTTGTAAGAATACACAGATACAGAGATGAAAAGCGTCTTTTGGTACTAGTAAGAAAGGTTTTCAAGTAAGTTGTGGCAATGACATGGTGTTTAATTCACAAACAAAATGCAGCTATATGGCTTTTAGATGCTTAGTAATTACAACCACAGTGCTGAATTCTTCTTCAGTGATAACTCAGTCGAGTGATTTGCAGGTTTAACTGTAAAACATCCTAATTGTTGAACTCACCACTGTGCTGATTGCTCCTAGGACTGCTGGGTGAACACGCTTATTTCTGGAGGTGGTTTGATCTACCTGAGCTAAACTCCAGAAGTAGTTTAATCTGATATAAAACATTCCTATCTTAAATAAGTGTATATAAAATAGAAAAAAAAAAAAAAAAAAGCTATTTGGTCTCAATACCTGTGAAATCATGCTGCAGTTTGAATTAGCAACTTAAAACAATGGGCCAATTTCCCACAAATTAGTTTAGGCAGATGTTTGGCATCCTAGAGAACTGGTACCCTGAGAAAGAGTAGTTTGTTTTCTTGCTACTGCCTGCCTGCATTTTTAGGGATAAATTACTTTATATTTAGATATCAAAAGATGATGAAGAATTGGTGCTGCTGTCACCGGCATTGTCTGCTTTTACATTGGCACTAATGGAATGGATACTAGCAATCTCCTTTTGCACATCTGTCAGCATCTTCTCTGTAGGTTTCTGCATCTGATGATTAATGAGGACAGATTAGTGCAGAGAAAATGGGACCTTATGTCTCCCCATCTCCAAGAACCTATTCTAGAATTTTAGAATTAGTCTTTCTTCTGGACTGTGATAACTGCCAAAAAAAACCAAGAGAGCCCTTTTAGTCATGATTTTCTGAAGCAGAGGAGTCCGTGTTAGATCTGATTTTCATATCTGATTGTGGGTGAAGCCCAGGCTAAAGTAAGAAAGGGCCTGACAAAAAATATTGTTAGCCTCCTTCTCTGGACTCTTGTAGCTGCCATTCTGCTCACAGGTTGAATAAGCTCCCTGAGCTGCAGGAGGCTGTTTCATATGAAAGCCATTTACTGGGTGACCCCTTCTGACTGTTTTAAGATTATTGGAGAGAAAAGGGCAATAGCTTATGGTATATGTCATGAATTTGGTGATGAAACTATTCTCTGGCTTCCAAGGCTCAAGTTGGTGAGACACAAAGTGGCCAGCATTGCTAGAGAGGAATAGCCAAGAATCCCTCAATTTTACTTTGGAGTGGGGCAGAAGCAAACCTGTGTTGTCAGTGTATTTCACAGGAGTGTTTATGACTCTGCATGTGAGGTGGTACAAGAGAGATCAAGATCTGGCCTTTTCAGCATGGGGTTGGGAGGGATTCTCTTTTGTCTGGTAATAGTGTGGATGATAGTAATAGTGTGCTGTTGTAGATGCCAGCAGATACAAGAAAGACTCAAGCTAGCTTCAAGCTCTGTTGGGAATACGGGGTCAAAAATCTGTGCTGAGTAGGAAAGAACAAAGCTAGAAGGAAAACATGCTATTTTTAAGTTTCCAAAAATATTAAACCAAATCCTTGAGAATATGCCTCTAGCAAGCAAAATCTGGAGTTGCCTTAATCCTTGAAGTTGACCCAGAATTAATTTTCTTTTAAAAAAAACCTAAAACCCCAAAACAACCGAGCAGCCTGTCCAAATAAATATCTCCATTTTTCTTAGCAGAGACTTATTTAGGTTAGCTAGAAATCCTGTGTTTAAAAATGGGGAAAATACAAAGATCCAAGTTAATTAAGTGATTAAACTGGGATATTTTCCACTTTGGCAGTGTTCATTTAAATAACACTCAGCTACAGTGGTAGGCCTTAGCACATCTGGTCTGAAAAACACAGGAAGAGGAAATACATTGTTTATCAAACTAAATATAGTTGGATTGGAGGTCTTTTGGTAGAATGGTCAGAGACAGTGGCTGATGCGTACTGGGCCAGGTTTTCGGTTGTTGTAAATATTAGAGTTGCATGTATTCCACTGGTGTATTTACAGCCCAGTGAGAAAATTATCTCTTTGCAGAACATAAAATTTAAATTAAACCATGTGCTGTGAATCAGCTAATGAGAGGTGCAGACTCTACACATAGCATGTTGGGCTACATTCACATTATAAGCCTTTCAGTTGTGCCAAGGATGAGGAAAATCTGGGGGGGGTTCAGCCTGAAGACAGAAGTTGTATGCATTTATTGTGCCCATAGTCTGACTTGTTCCTGTTTGAACAGAGTCCATTAATTACCAGTCTGTTTCATGTTCACAGCATGTGTATATTTGCACTGCAAACTGGGAGAGAGGCAAACTCCTTCCAGAGGCCTCCCGCATCAGGACTGACATGGGAAGTATTGGAAAGTGCTGTGGTCAGTTGTATCTCTGATTTGTGGTCGTGGCTGGTGGGAACTCAAAGCTACTGGTAACAGTGGTTTAGCCCAGATTCATCTCAGCCACCCTTAGGCTGCTGAGGGCACTGTACAGTCACCAAGAGAAACAGAAATGTCCTGGTGGATGGAAAGGATAAGGCACCTTCTCATTCTACCAGTCACATCCAGGAAACTCCCTTGAACTTAAGCACGTCAGCAAGTGTCTTAATTTATTATGATTGCGAGCACATCTGTGCCCATCAGCAGTGCACCCCTGCAAGTCTGGCTGCCTCTTAGAGTTTATGCACACCTGCAAGGTGTTTTGGAAGCCATTTGGATTGAGTTATACTGGCAGTGGGAAAGGAAGGGGAAAGAAAATACATCTGCCCAGGAGTATGTGTCCATATGACTTTCTTGATTTTCCTGCATGGTTAGGACTGTGTCTAGATGAACCTGTGGTATGTCATCTGTACTTCTGTGGAGCTGCACCTGTCAAGTTTGAGCCAGGCTTCAGTGATTGTCACTGACACTGAGATGAAGAAACTCTGATCTTGCTTAGATCTTACCTGTGGGTGCCTGGTTTCTCAGTCTTTGTTGGGACCACGACATCAGAATTCAGGTGTGAGCATCAGTTCCTTTAGAGCTAAGCTAGTGCATTTCTCTTCACCTGCTGTTTCTGCCAGGACTACCTGCTCTCATGATGCCCGTTATGCTGTCTCTGGAATACAGCTAAAGAGAGAATACAGATAATCCTGTGCCAGAATGGAGAGGGAAAAGAGCTAAAAGAAATAAAGCAGTGTTACAACCAGGGATGACATCCACCATCACAGTATCGTTCTGCTTCATGGCATGTTTCGCCCTCGCTTCCGAGTGCAGTGAAAGACACAGTTCCATCTTAAATAGTGCTGTCTTCCCAGTATCACCTCCCAATGACCCCAAAGTTAGTGCTGGAAAAAACAAAGTCAGGCCTCTATTCCCCTGGAGGTTTGAATGAACTAACAGTGCTGGCTTGTAAGAAGTGAACAGAAGGGAAAATGCAGAAGCTTGAAGGCTCTGACTTTTGCCTGCCCTGCAGAATTTACTTTTCTAGAAGTTGATAAGCAAAACAAGTTTAACTCCTTCTGTTCTGACAGAAAGAGTAAATTTTTACAGTCAAGCCTTTTTAGCACATAGAAATCTCTTCTTTGTTTGTAAAGAAATCTCTTCTTTGAAAGCAGAGGAAAGATACCTAGTATCTGATTATTAGATTTAGTATATTATCTCTAATACCCTATAGTAAATGAGGCCACACCCTTTTTTAATGTTGTCTGGTACCATGTTGACAACTGCTTTTTCATTACATTAGGAACTATAATTCATAATTTGAAGTTACTGACTGTAACTTTGATTATTGGAAAACTCATGCAATGTCCACACATGACATGAAATAATTTTCTAATGGATGATTTGCTCACCTTGAACAAAAGCAGATGCTTTTGCTCTTTTGCTCTCCAAGAAATGCTGGAGGCGGGCAAATGCACTCCCTTCCCCTCTACAGAACAAAGAAAGGATTTCTGGATCCCATGCAAAGTGATTCATGGCTGTACACGGTCCCCGTAGGCCAGAAAGCCCAAAGATGCAGACATTCTCCTCCTCCGCTTTCCTCTGAAATGAGAGCACAGCAGTAACTCTGACAACTGATCTCTGGCTGCTGAGTAACCAGGCTGTGGTTTAAGGTGGGGAGCGTTTTCCCTTTTGCACTTAATGGAGTACTGTGTATTCAGGCTGGATGTCAGTATTTGCTTCTGTAAATATGGTAGTATTGATTTGTGTCCTCCACCTGAGTCCAATACCTGTCTATATTCATATCTCCCAAGGAGAGAAGATAATCTTTAAGCTTGTGTAGTGTTAAATATCCCTGCCCTAACCTGAAGGCACAAAAGTAGAGTGCAATGAAATATAGCTATTTTCTTTAATTTATTTTTTTCTTTGAAAACAATTTTGCTTGCATTCAGTAGTAATAGAGAGATAGTATCAATGACCAGAGAACAGTAAAACTTTTAAGAATTGTTTATAATACCTGGAATGATGATGTTAAATTAAAGATGGAAAGGGCTAGTAGAGGATTCAGTTCTCTACACTGAACAGTGCTGGGTTACATCTGTATTCTCCATCCAGCTTGTGATATCCTAGGATAAGTAGATTTACCAAGAAGCATGACACAAACTTACCAGGTCAAGTTACTTGAGGTTTGCTGATGTATTAAAATTCTGTAGGAAAATATTTTGAAATAAGAATTTCAACAGAAAGTGAAAAATCCCCTTAATGGCTATTAACACACAATAACTCAAATTTCTGCATTTTTTCCCCACTTCTAGAAAGGGATATTTTGAAGCACAGGTGGGTTATAGCCAGTATTTCCAAGTTTAATGGTTGGAGTTCTTAGGGATTTTTCTCTCTCTGTGGTGAAGAGCATCTGCACCTTTTCAGCGAGCAGTCATTGCAAAACCAACTCACACAACATTATAAAATGTAGAGGGATAACTGAGCATCCTGTAGCACTTTTCATGAATTAAGTTAGGGTTTGTCTGATGCATGTTGATGTCTGCACTGGGGTAAGACACTGTAGGTAGCCAGCACAGCAAGGAATGCAGACCTGCTCATCCTGCATGCCTGGAGTCGCTCAGAGGACCCCAGCTCCACTGATTTACCCTGACTTGCAGGCAACGTAGAAAAAGATCTTCTGGCTGGATTGCAGCACTGATCTTTGTTGTGGTTAGCAATGGTACTGACCTCTGCCTCCAACTTGATGCTTGTTGGGAAATGAGGCCTTTTTTTTTTTCTTCTTTTATTTAGGGCAGGTAGCACTACAGTGGTGGATAAAGTAACTGATTCTTGGTTATAATACTGTGGCATAAAAATGCTTTGGGTTTTCTCAAGTGTTTTAGAGATGAGGTTACTGTATGAACATTGGACTGTGCATAACCTAGAATGTGTTAGGACACATAATATTTGTGTCCCGGTTGATGACAGTATTCCCTTATTCAATACTAGATACCTATCATGAAACTGTCCCTAAAGAATCTGCTAGAATGGCAGAAGAGTCAAGTCTTCATCTATGCTATGAAGTGATCACCCACAAGAGCTCTGCTGTGATTTCAGAATGTTCCCCCCATCTTCCAGTTTCAGCTTACAAAAGTATTTCCAACACTGCATAGTTGGCTATCTGTATGTATGCTTACAGTCTGTACAGAAATGCACTAAAATGAGTTGCCCTACCTGGGAAGGCTTTATATTGTATAGAAAATGTGGCACTAGGTACTGCTCTTCATGTGCACAGGAGAGTTAACAGGTGTCAGTCTCGTTTACAGAAATGATGGCGCTTTGCAATTTTCTATAATATATTGCAATATATTTAAATGTCCTGTTTGACATGTGAAATGAAATTAAGTTAATGCATTGTTATGTATTTGAAGTATGAGGAAGATGATTCACTAACGACCAGCAAGGTTTTTAGAAAGGTGTCCAGTATGTAGCCGTCTGTGTGATCTGTCTGGTGTACGTGATATTAAAGGAAGCAACAATACTGTCACTGTTTAGAATGAAGAGTTTCTTTGGAATGATGCAATAGCTTACAATGTCTTTCCTTTGTAGCTGCCCAGTGTGGTGAAGGGGAAGCAATTCTTGAAAAATTTCAAGATAACTGGTTAACTGTGAATGGGCCTAATCTTTCGTGAAACCAAGAAAATTTTTGGACACACACAGGACTTGAATACTCAAAAGGATTGGAACTTAGTGTTGTGCCAAAGTTAAACTACTGCAGTTGGCAGTTCTGCACTGTAAATAGAAGACTGATTAAAAGACAGCTTGTAAAAAAAAAAAATTCAAATTTTATTACAGTATGTTTTTATTCTGATACATGATGGAAACATTCTGTTTTAGACCTTTTTCGAAGAGGCTTCAGTGACCACTAGATTTTGTCCTCTTATATTTTGTTTGGCCTAATACTATATGTTTTAGTAAGATGGGCTTTATTGCCTGTGTTCTTTGATATGTGATTAAGCTTATAGCTTTGAGTGACCAAACATTTTACAGAGTAAAAGTTCTTAGAAACAGTATAATGTAACTGATATTTCTGTGTCTTATTTATCAGGCTCTGCACAAACTTGGAAAGTTGTGCTGGACTTGTACAACTCGTATATGGGAACGCAGCATAATTCTGGATATTACCAACCAAAGCCTTTGTGGCTGTATGGATCTTGTCTTTGGATTTATTTTTGTTATTTTTTTGAGGCAAAGAAATGAATGGATGCTGCTGTAAAATATTTGTAATATTGCCATTATTTCTTTCTGTAGCAATTACTGCTTTTGCTTCAACAGATAAAGAAAATAAATCAGAGATAGAAAAATCCTAAAGATGCTGGTAGAAGAAAGGATCACGTGAGAACTTCTGAAAATAAACTTTGTACCAAAAATTTGAAAACAGAAATAATGGAATAAATGTCTCCTTACTGAGTGTGTGTGGTTTTAAGAGGTGCTGTGGAAACCTGGAATCTTGTGTGTATGAAAATGTCACAAACCAGATCTTCTCAAATATCATTTTCCCTGTTACACAAAACGGAATTTCACCAATTCCTCAGATGCATTGAATTTGGAGAACTAACTTGGCTGAACAGCCAGTGTGAGGTCAGCTTCACGTGTGAGTCAGTACAGCTGCTTGTTGCTGAACTGTTCTGCCGTGTCAGCAGCCCAGGGACGTTCACGGGATTTTTCTCATTATGGCAGATGCTTTTTATTATGCCATTTAAAATACTCAGGGTGGGAAGAGTTGGGGTGAGTAGGAATCACCTCCTTACTGAAGTCCCTGTCAGTTGGAAAGGCTGCTTTAACATGTCTTTTCCTGAGATGAGAAGGGTCTGAGGAAAGAGTTGCTGTTGAGCTCTGCCCTTCTCGTGAGCCCAACCTGTCACTCGCAGCTGCTCTGTGCCGGAGGCAGTGCCACTGTCTTGCTTTGGTGTGATCCATCACACCTGTCTATTCCAGCTGTTGGGCTGCTGCTGGAGGGACCTGAGGCTGAGATTTTCCTGCAGGACCTGGCATTGTACTTACACATGTACTCCCAGCAAAGAAAAAGATGTCTTAGAGAGAGAGTCGTTCCTGTGCTGTAGCTAATGTTAGTCTGAAAAATGGCATCTCCAGCTGAAGTAGCGACCTAAGCACAGGACTGGAGGTGAGCACAAGTCGTGACCACAGCGTGGTGTTTGGCCACAGTTTTACTCGGTTGGGTAAAAAAAAAGAATGCTCATTCAAGAATCCATCAGCTAATGAGGGAGTTACAAGAAGCACCAGTTTATGCATGCAGTCACCTTTTTTTTAAAGGTAACCTTTTTTGTTTATGGTGTTATCAGCAATTCCAAAATGCTGCAATTCAGTAGATATTTTCACAAGAGATCAGCTGGCCTTGTGGGTTGTTTCTCCTTTCCCAGCCCTTCTTCCCAGCATCTTTCAGCTTGCATTTGTTTTCATAACAATACCAGCAACTACTATTTTTGCAAATTTAAAATACCAAGCCATGTTGTGTACTGACTTTTTTCCTTTGTATGCCAGAAAGTCCCCTCTATAAATTGTTCCCTGTGGGCTTGGTGTTCCTTTGAAATATTGCTGGTGGAGGTCCCTAGTCTCAGATATATGGTGGTTTCTAACATTTTTGGTGGTTAAATGACTTGTTGCACTTCAAATACTGTAAAATGAAATATTTGAATAGATGTTTCCACTGCTATTGAACTACTAGCATTGTGACTAATTTCTCTCCCATGTGTGTTTATTTACAGGTCAGTGCTGAGCTGATCTTCATTACCTTAAAATATTTGGTAGAAGAAAGAAAAGATGGAAAAAGGGAATGAAAGTGTGTGTCACACCTAGTTGATTTGTGTCTTTGGGTGAAAATAAAGGTCAGCGTTGGCAGCAGTTCTCCTCTTAGTGATCTTCAGTTTTCCTAAATGAGAGCCAAAGAGGAAAAAACGTAACTTCAGTAAAGCCTGTCTTAAGGGACTAACAAGGAAGAGAGCCCACAAAATAGCTTGTAATAATGATGTGTTCTGAACCAGAGATGGTACAAATAGTATTGCAATTGTAACTGCTCTCAGTTCTGGAGTTTCCAGCAGCTGGCCAGAGCCTCCAGATGAAGTCCAGCTGCAAGAATTTCTGTGCAAGTATCACACCTGGCACCCACAACATGCAGAACTGGAGCCCCATAGATGCTGTTATGGAAGGGGTTCATCATTTTTCCTAGAGATACCACAGAGTAAGAAACTGCATCACTGATGTATGTTTTACAGTTTTCTTTGCTCTAAGTGCATTTGATGTGCTGTTATTGGGGGAAGGGAGCAATTGTGGGCAAAGTCCATTCTGGATTTGTGCATTTTGTTTGCATGTGTTCATTGAGCAGTGCTTTCCCTCTGCTGTGACTCACTTTCCTCAGGCACTGCTACTTGTATAAGGCAATAAGAAGACATAGAAGTTAAATTTAATAGCAGTTTCCCCTAGTCCTCTCCAGCACTGCAAAAGCTGTATGGGAAACGAGGCACTGCAGAATCAACAGCTTGGTTGTTTCCCATCTGGAGGCAGCCTCCATATGGAAAAAGAGCAAGGCCTGAAAAAACCTGTGAGTGTTGCTGAAGGCCAGACCTGAAGCCCTGGGTATATTTCTTCAGTGTAGCTTATTTTTTTCTAATTCTTTTGATCTGCTTCTCTTTGTTTCTGCTAGACAGCAATGTTGTAGTAAGTCAGCTCAGTTTATTCAGTGTTGTAACAAAAAAGGTCTTAAATGATGTCCTAGAGGAGTTACCACCAGTGTTGCTTGGTCCTGCCCAGTTCTGAAAACTGCAGTAGGAAAGTTTTAACCTAGAGAAGTAATGAATCCACTGT
The DNA here is from genome assembly GCA_013400495.1 of Nicator chloris. Classification (NCBI taxonomy): domain Eukaryota; kingdom Metazoa; phylum Chordata; class Aves; order Passeriformes; family Pycnonotidae; genus Nicator; species Nicator chloris. The sequence continues at coordinate 47,194 of WAAE01012682.1, read as the reverse complement.
GGTCTCTGCAGCCTGGTTTCATCACAAGTAGCAATTAAGCAACAAGCATAACAATGGCCAAGGCAAGTCAACGAGTTTTCAGAAAAACTGATAAAACTGAAAAAAAGGATGTAGAAGGAGGCATACAAACCTCAGCATGCCCAACCCTGGGACTCTGTTGGTTGTTTTGCCAGTTAAGAGCAGTAGATTGGAGATACCATCCTTTGCCATGACTCTTGTATTCATATACCATCAAGGTACAACTTCAGTCCTTGTACTGCATGGCTGAGTGAAACAGTTCAGACACATGATCACATCAGTACTCTGCTTTAGGATTCTTTCTAGCACTTGATCAATTTCATCTTTCTGTCTTTCCAGAAAGCTTTTTTCCTCTTTTCGACAGCTTTCTGGTCAAACCCAAGGGTGTACTCATTCTGCTCATCATTTATCCTACTAGACAGAAAATAGTTGCAAAACCCATTAATAGCTGAACACATCTGTGTGCAGTGTACCCTTTTGGCAATAACAACTTACTGAGTTTTGAGAGGGCTGAGGGGGATGGATTATGGCCTGGTTAATATGGCTTGCCAGGGGCTTGAAAGGTTGCACTGTCTTAAGGTAGAGCAGGCAAATAAACCATCTTTTGGGGGATGCATCTTGTCCTGTCTGTCCTAAGGACCCCTAGCAGCTTTTGACTTCTATTAACAACAAACAGTTCACTCTCTTTGATTTCCACAATGCACCCTTCACCTCCCCACTCGATTTTTGTTGTGTCTAACTGGAACTACAACTTACTGTCATCATAGTAAATTATGCTAGAGTTCATCTGAGCTCATCAGAGCTTTTTTGTTTGCAGTTTGTAGTAGTGATAACCTCTGTCTGCGCCAAACCATGAAATGTTTTTTGTATTACCCTCCCAGCAGTCATGGACGATATCCCCTTACGTGTGACACCATGCAAAGAAGATGAAGGATGGTTTCTGCTGTAAAGAACTTTAAATAGAAGGCAAGCGACAAGGACACAGTGAGACAATGTCAGCAAATAAAGAACTGCTCTTCGCCTTTCATGAGTGTGTTTAGGGAAGAGCGTATGTTCTGACTATCCAACAAGAAAACTAACCTTCCCTGAGGTACGAATATTTCACAATGTCTGGAAGAATCCACTTAATTCAGGAGCCACCCCATCCTTTGAGGAATGCTGCCTGTGGGCCTTACTTGGCCTCTTCACTACAGGCAGCTCTCTTGCCTTGTTTTCTCAAGGAGAAAACTCATCTCTCTTCTGTTTTTCCAAAGGCAGCTGCTTTCCAGTATATTTTAATAAAGCCATGTGAACTGCATTATTCCTGGCCAATGTGTGTGGGTAGTGCCTACCAAGATAGGGCCCTAGTTGCCGACTGAGGTTTCTTGTTTCTGCTGTGTGTGCTTGATGGTCTCTGAAGCCTTTGTCGTGTGTCTGTGTGCTGGCATAAAAGTGGCTGGACTGTGGCTAGGACCCATGGAGGCTATTACAATACAAATAACAACATCAGTAATTAAAGAAACACTGGAGGATTCTTCTGAATTAATTTTACCTCAGAGTAGACAGGGAAATGGGGAGAAGAAGGATATTGGACAAACACTGTCTTCCATGTTGCATTTTCTCTTCCTGGCCAAAAGATTCAGGCAATAGGACAGCGTGGAAAAACCCTGCCTATTGCTGGAGTTGTGTTCACAACCTGGGCCGTCTCTGGGCTCACCCTGACTGCAAGATGAAGCACACTGGCCTCCCCCTGCTCGCCTGCCCCCGCTCACCCAGGGTGAAGCTGGGTCACAGCCCTTCACCGCTGCTGTAATGAGGCACGTTCGTGCGAGCAGCCACAATGGCTTTGCTGATGCGCAGGAACTCGCTTGGAGACCACAACTTACTGGAGCCCACTTTTATTGGTCCAGTGTTCATGTGCCAAGCTGGTGGCTGGCAGAGGAGTAAGACCTTGGCTGCCTTTAGGGAGACATTCATCTATAGCTTCTTATCCCTGAAACCACCTACACAGAGCAGCTGCAGCAGCACAGGCTCTTGTAGGGCTCGTATATCTGAGCCCCCTCAAAGCTGCCCCTTCCAGGGATGATGTTATCTCCTCTGAAGCCGAGGCTAACAGCATCAAGGCAAATCTTGCCATGCAAACTCGGGCAAACAGCTTTACTTAAGTACAGTGAGAATTTGTTTTCTGGCAGCTACACTGATGACTTGGATCTTGGGGGAGAAATTGAGCAAATCTCCAGTGCTGACAAGGCAGAGGGATTTCTTAGAATTGCATTTTTTCATTTCTGTAACTAATATATGAGGAGCTTTTTAAATGTCTTGAGGGGAGGCAGGGGCAGGGGAGAGCCAGGCAAAAAAGAAATGAAGAGAGGCAATACTTTGCCCATGACTTACAACTGAAGCCACACAGTCAGCTGCTAGGCCCCCTGTGTGGCACTCGGGGATCATGACTCTCCTATCACTGATTTACCAGACAAAGGCATTCTCTGCATTGCAACACAGAGCCTTTTGCAGACCATGTTGGTATCCTCGATGAATCGAGAAGAATCGACGGTCAAAACCCCCAGCCCTGGAGGACTCTGCAATCCAAGCTGGCAGCCAACCAGCTGCTGTGGGATTTGCCCCTGGGAATGCCTTGCTTTTTGTGTTTTCCTTTGAGCTGTGGCCACATTTGACTTTGATTAATCAATGTTTCTTTTTTTGGATTTTCTTCTTTTTGATTTGTGGTCATTTGTCTTTCTGGATTTTTGTGCCTTGTTCATCAGACTGGTGTGTTGCCGTGTGACCTGCAGTCCTGGAGTAGGGGGAAAGGGAATGTGTGTGTCCAGTGTATGTGAGGAGCACCACAGGTGCTGAAACTGTTCAGACACTTGTGCCAACCTCCACAGTCTGATCCCCGGGTGCTTTGCCTAACCCGGTCTGCAGACAGAAGGAAGCCAGATGGTTTTGATGTGCATATACAAGTGATTGTCCTCACCTACCTTGATACTTTTAACAGAAAGACTGAAGCTAACATGTCAAGCAAACTCCTGATTCTCTCAAGACTTAATTGCTGAACAGTTTCCTCTGTGCTGGAGAGCTTGTTTGCCAAACACCAAGTTGACAAGCAAAAGAAACATCAATCTGCTTTTATTTTTCTGATCAAATATGACTACCAAAGTTGAGTTTGTACCCTGGCGTTTATGCCAGGTCTTGCTACATCCAGTCACAGCTCTGCTGGTATGGAAGAGTATTTTAAGCATATAAAAAGAAAATCCTAACAAAGCAAACCACGTGTTTTACATGTCTACTGGAAGGAAACCTTTAAAATAATCTATACAAGCGCTGCTTTGGCCTTAAAAGGCGTTCTGGTATAGACAAGTTCATTAGTCCATTTTGCAGGCTAAGGAAGCACAAGGATGATTTTTCAGTTCACCTTCTTCAAACCTGTGTGGTGATTAGATGGGACAAAATGGACCTTCCTGGATGGACAGACTGGAGAGAGGGAAACAGCACAGCAGTACCCTTAAAACAGAGCACACGGTGCACAGTAGTACCACGAGGCAGGGCAGGCAGCGGGGGCATGTAGAGCTCTCCATGAGCAGCCGGGTGCCTGAGTCTTGACATCCTGCAGGAGGTTTAGATCAATCTTCGTTTTGTTGTGTCCCCGTCTCCCGTAGTACAGTGTAGGGCGCTCTGGGAAAGCCTGTTGTGGAAAGCCTGAAATTTCACAGAATCACAGAATTTTTAGGGTTGGAAGGGACCTCTCGAGATCATCTAGTCCAACCCCTTGCCAAGGCAGGATCACCTGGAGCAGGTTCTGCTTTGAGACAGAACTGAAACAAACGGAAAAGTTACCAAAACACATTCCCAGCCACCAGGACGAGATGCTAACAGAGCACCTTCAAAATTACGCAGTTAATTTATCAAGGCGCGGGACTGCAGTTCAGGTCTTTACTGGAAGCACTTCCCTTTCGGTGAGCGGTACCCGAACTCCTCCCCCGCGCGGAGCGGGGCCAGCGGGAGCGGCGGCTGCGATGGAGCCGGCGCTGGGCCCGGAGTTCGAGGATTCCCTGTTCGCGCCGAGCCGGGAGCGGCGGGAGGGCGGCGGGGACGGCGCTCCAAGCGGCGCCAAACACTGCGAGCCCTGCGTGAGGAGCCGGGGCGGCGTGAGGAGCCGGGGAGGCGGGAGGGCGGGCCGTGACGCCTCCGGGTGTGCTCTGGGTGTGCTGTGTGCCAGCGGTTGTCCCGCGACCCGTCACGGCTCTGTGTGTGCTCCGTGTGCCCGCAGTGGTTCCACGGCGCGGCTGACGGCTCCGTGTGTTTCTGTGTGTGTTCCGTGTGTGCTCCGTGTGTGTCTGTGTGTGCTCCGTGTGCCCGCAGTGGTTCCACGGCGCGGCTGACGGCTCCGTGTGTTTCTGGGTGTGTTCCGTGTGTGCTCCGTGTGGGTCTGTGTGTGCTCCGTGTGCCCGCAGTGGTTCCACAGCGCGGCTGACGGCGGGGAAGGCGCCGGCGGGATCACGAGCAGCAAGTTCCGGGCGGACTGGGCGTTCCGGCAGCGGGACTTCGAGGTATTTCCAGGGCACTCGCACGGGCCGGGGAAAGGTGGGGACACAGACTGGGGCGGTCCTGCAGTCCCCGATGTGCTGCTCCAAGGCTGAAAGCACATTACAGACCGCGGGTCTGGCGGCCGTGCCGCGGTTAATCCCGCTCCTGGTTCGTGCTGAACGCGTGGCAGCCCCGGACAGGGCCGGGCTGCGGCCAGGCCGCGGAGGAGATCTGTGCTCTGCCGCGATCCATCCGGCAGTCAGCCTGGAGCAAACGGGGCACGAACGCGGCGCTGCCCCGGAACTGATCCCCGGCAGGCGGGCGCATGGCAGCCGTTCAGCCGTGGGCAGAGCGGGTGTCTGTGGCCGCGGGAGGCATGGTCAGAGTTTGGCATGTGGGTTTCTCAGCGCCTGGGGATGATGCCGTGTCGCACAAAGGCTGTCAGAGTGCTGGCACCACGTGGCTGCGGGTCACCTTTCTCAGAGCTCCCCCCGCTGTCAGATGAAAGCTGTAGTGGCCGTCAGGCTCCTCTCGGTCGAGGAGCCGCCTTTGCATGACTTGTGCCGGATCTCTGGCGCCCCGCTCGCTCCGCAAGGCCGGCTGAACCTTTGCCCCGCGTGAATGTTGCCCGTGTCCTGCCCGCGGTGGTCCCAGACCTCTCCTCAGTGTGTACTTCCTGAGCCACATTCCTCATCAGCGAGGCTGTCCTGCCTTTTGCAGTTCTAATTCCAGGAGCTGGTCTTTCGTTACCTTGTTTCAGGTGTAGCTTCTTCCTCGAGCCTATGGTTTGCATAACAGGCTCCCTGATTTCAAAGCCCTCCCGCTGACTTCTGACTCTACTCCTTTTGCCTTGCCCATTGGATTTGTAGATCTTTTTGTACCTCAGTTGGCACTGATCCTAATGTTATTTCAGCACCACTGCAACCCTGTGTATACTTGACAGATATTTTCTAGTCTCAGCTGAGATGCCATGAGGGATTCGTAAAAGGATGCTGATAGAGCTGCCTCAGGCTGTGGTCAGACGTAGCTGCTGACCCCAAGGAAAAGCAGATTTCTCCTTCTTGTGGTTCCCAATCAGGAGAGAAAAACACCTCAGATCTGCTAAATAAAACAGACCATTGCTTCCTGACTATTTTCTGTTGCAGTGATTCATGTTAGAAATGTTTTCAGTTTTATTGCTAACCTAGATCACTGGTAGAACAAGAACCAGAGCTTAATTGCACATAAAATCACTGATTTGGAAGCACTGACCTTAGAAAGGGGGATGGAAATATGTAAATAGGGCTAGTAATCTCTCATCGTCAGTTTTTTACTTCAGGATAGGCCACTTGATAGGAAATGTCAAGGACAACAGTGCCACATCTAAGCTGTGCCCGTTTTCAGGTATAGATGATGTAGAATCTGTTTGGGATTCATAATGCCTGAATCTTGCCAGGTTTTATCCCTTTGTCACATAATAAGGCACACAGGGTTGTCTTCAACCCTCTGGTCCATTTTTGCCAGTGGCTGCTGCATGCACTGGGCAGAGGGGAGCTCCCTCTTTTGCGTAAGAATGAATGTGAGCTCAGCATCAGGAGAGAAAAATATTTCAGCCGTTTTGCTAGGAAGTATTTAGGGTGTGTCTCCTAGAAGCTCTTTCTGTTAGAACCATTAAAGTTTGCAAGGAATAATAAATACTCATTTTGAGAGATGGGAGAATGAGCACTGCTCTTTAGTCTTCTCTCTGAGCACTTACACAAAGGGAGAGAAATCATGATTCCAGACTTAGCTTCGCTGAATACTTAATTTAATGTATTTAAATGTTAATTGGAGTCCTGGTGAGTGCCCTGAGCATTAAGCTGCAGAAGTATTGCTCATTCTTGCCTTTTTCCTTAGCCCAATTAATATTTATTTCAAGTACATTAAAATCAGCCTGCAGGAACAATGGAGATCCACCTTCCTTGTGGTATTCTCTGACTTACTGATTATTTGAGATTCAAACCTTCCTGTGGAGAATGTCATGGTTTTGAAACAAGGTCCCACAGATTTAGGATCAGCACTCAGATCACTGAGCTGTGGGAAAGATGCCTTGTGTCACATATTACCCAGGTCAGTAGATGATCCCCTCTGGATCAAGCATGGTGGGAGAGAGGTGGACAGATGTGTGGTGAATCCTGCTTGAGCCTAAACATGAGTTAGAACTGAGGCTGCTCATCACCATCTAGACTTGGCTGTGTAGCACTGCGGCCTTGTCTCTTGCTCACACAGGTAATAGCTGAGTCTGGAGAAATGCAAATGTGTACCTCAGGATCTGAATTCCCTTTGTGACTGTAGCAGTATAGAAAATGTGCTGTCAGGCTTGCTTTTAAATGCAAATCTCTCCCTGTTTTGTTGGCTTTTCTTCCTGTCGACACTCCTAGAAAGCCCTGTGTGAATACTCAGAGTGCCTGCTACTCCTACCTGCCAGCAACATTGCAATGAGAAGGGATGTCCAGGAGGGCCAGGCTCGGTGCTTATCTCGCCTAGGAAGGCACAAGGAGGCTCTGGATATTGCAGAAAAAATGGTAAATAACGCAGTCTTTCTTTTAGGCTTTGAACGTGAAAACATTGCCAGTAGTTATTTTATACAGACCATTTTCTGGAAAAATAATTTTCATGTGTATAATCCTTCAGGATGTTCAGTGCTCAGAGTATTTGGTAAACAGAGGGTAACTGTCACTGCAGATATAATCACTCTTTAGAAACTGGAACACCCTGTACCACAATGAGCTCCCTGTGCAGGGAAACTGGTAGTCCTGGAAGGGACTAAATATCATGCTCTGCCAGGCAGAATTAATGCAGTGTAATAGGAATTATAAGAAAGGGAATAAATGAGTGCTTAAATCTTTCCACTATACAAGTGAGAGTTCAAAACTCCCTTTTATTTCCATATACTTGCTGCCAAACTGCCACCAAGAAGAGTATCTAGCAACAAATTGAGTTTTTCCCGTAAAGGAAAAAGTCCAGAGGCTCTGAAGTGTGCTAGAATATTATTGATGCTTTTTATTTTATATAAAAGGTATTTATACTGCAAAGAAAGGCAGCTGTAGAACACTCTGAAGGCAAATAAACAAATGGCAGCATTTAGGACCCTCTTGCCTCTCAGACCGGGACAAGGCAGCTGCAGGGAATGCTGTCAGCTTGATTGTGCAAGATCTGTATCCCATTGTATCATTTTAAATTAAGAGCACCGTTTTGTACAGTTTAAAAATTACCTTGTGATATTTGTATGTCATTATTTAGGGATCATTTTCTTAGGCTCTGAAGGATGATTGTGTTCTACTCCTGGTTTTAATCTATTACCTTTTGTTTCTAGAGAAACAGCGCTACTAACACAGATCACTTAACGACAGTTCTCAACCTGCAGTTTTCCATTTACCAGGATCTGGAAAATGTAGAAAAACAGATGATGTGTCTGCAGCAACTGATCTGCTTACATCCTTTCAATCCCTGGTTCTGGAAGTTACTTGCTGAAGCTTATATGAGCCTTTTACAGAATTTGTCTCCATTGGTCATTCCAAAAACAAATCTAAATCAGTCTGAAGAGGTTTGTGTAAGTAACAGCAGTTTCAAAACATCGACTGGCAGAGAGATTAATTTGCAGCCTCGCAGATCAGATGGCCAGAAAGAAGGCCCTTGGTTCAGCCTTGCTGCAGAAACAAAGAGGGAGAAGGCAGTGACTTGTCCCAGCAGCCAAGTGGTGAAAGAATTCCTCTGCACTTCAGGAGAACCGGAACGGACAGACAAAGAGAAATGTGCACACTCCAAGTCCTGGAAGCAGAACATGTTAAAGAAAGTTGGGATAAAAGCATGTGCCTCGTTTATTAGAGCAAGGTAACTCTATGTATTCTTAGAATAATGTTCTCTCAGTCAAGAACAATGCAAAGCATATTTTTCTCAGTGGTTGTTTTCAGTTTGCATTTTCAATTTAAATGTTTGTTTTCAGTTTGCATTTTCAGTTTAAATGTTTGTTCCAGAGTTAGCAACACTAACTTAGAAGCACCCTACTGTTGCTTCAGATCTAAAAAGCAAAATCTACTTAGTGTGGTGGCTGTGAAGAATCTGAATCTGAGTGGAAAGAGTAAACCAGTGTCATGCACAGTTGAGAAGTAAAGAGTTTTTTAATGAGCTTATCATGTGAATATTTTCAAGTAATTATATACAAAAGGGTCTGTTCTTCACCAAATGCTCCTGCTAGACCATTGCTGTTCCCTGGTCTGGTATTAAAGATGCAGTAGCAGAAGTGCCCCAAAGGGAAGGCATAGCCAGTCTTCCTTTTGCAAGTGCCACCTGTCTGATTTGCTTCAAGCCTCATGCTTGAGTGAAAATGTATTTTGTAATAATACCCCAATATGCATAATGGATGAGGCTGGAAAATGAACTCCTTGACAACTGATTGACAGGGCTGCATTAAAATGTTCTTTCCTTTTCTTTTCCCTCTTCCTAAAACTCCTGCATACAGCAAAAATCCCCAAAACATAATCTTTCAAAGAGATAATTAGGAACTGGTTTTGTTAAAATAATCTTGGATGGTTTTTCCTTTCTTGCTTCTCAGTGATGTATCAGTCATTGAATGTTTTTAAAGGCATCTTATGAATGTCCAGAAATGGTTACAGAGAACACTTTATAACTGCCCTGCTGGGCCAAGATTTAAGAAATGAAAAAAGCCCAAAGAGTAGCTTTTAACTGTACTCAGACGAAGAGATGAAAACTTTAATTGCTACTCAGAAGAAATTCATTGATTTAGTACTGATACTGAATCCTGAAGGTTCATTTATATTAATAATTTATGTTGCTTGTTTCAGTGTGTATGGTTCAGAACGGAGTCAGTTATAACTGGTGGCATTTCCTTGCTTGGCTGCACAGTTTCACAGAGTGTTACTGTGGTTTATATTTGCAGATACACTTGTCCAGGATAAGCTTCTCCCCTGCCCAATGCTTATGCAGGTTGTCTAATATTTCCAGGTCTGTTGGATTTTAAGTGGGATGTAGATGTTGTATAAATGTATGTGCAGGATAAGTTGCACCTGGAAAAGGGATGTTAGTATTACTTTTTGTAGGAAATAAAATTCTCTGTTAATGCATCATGAATAATTGACTCTTACAGTTTTGAAAAAAAAATTTAATATTTTTTTGTTTAATTTGCATTGAAATTTCATTTTTTATACAATGTTGATGCAAATTTTGAAACAAAAATACTTTATAAATTAAAATACTTCCCATTTTTACTTGGAACCAAAAAAAAATCTGTAAATTCAGTGAAGTTTTAACTGAGAAATTCAGATTTGTAAATTTTGATGTTTATAGTGTTCAAATGAAAGTTTTCATCTCAGATCTTGAGTCTGTTCCTTAAAAATGCACACCATTATTATAACACCAGCTTCAGTTAACTTCAGGAAATGGGATAAAAAAATTGTCATTTTTCTTCTTGCATAAAGCTTGAATTAAACACATTTTCAGTAATAACACTTCTAAGTTCTAATAGTCCCTTGGTTAAATGTTGTAGAATGATAGAATTCCAGGTTGGAAGGGTCCTCAAGGATCATCCTTTTTTGGCAAAAACATGATCTAGGAAAGATGGCCCAGCACCCAGTCTAGCTGAATCTTAAAAATGTCCAACACTGGGAAATCCACAACTTTCTTGAGGAGATTATTCCAATAATCTCCAATTCCAAAATTCTTCCAATGAGACTGATCTCATTGTAAAATACTTTCCTCTTGTGTCCAGTTGGAATCTCCCCAGAATTAACATTATACCTATTGTCCTTCATCTTTTCCATGTGGTTCCCTGGATAAAGGAAGTCTCCATCTTTGTAGCTCCCCTGTAAATACTGAAACATGGTGAAGAGGTCTCCCCTAAGCCTTCTTTTCTCAAGTCTGGACAAAGGCAGTTCTCTCAGCCTGTTCCCAAATGGCAGGCTTCCCAGGCCTTTGATGACCTTTGTGGCCCTTCTCTAGATACTAATAAATTCTCTAAAACTGATATTTATCTCTGCAATAATGCCCATTTTTGAATTTCAGTGAGTTCACAGGAGATCGTGCAATATGTTTCTATGTTCCTAGAAGTGTAAAATAAGCATAATAGTGTTAATCTGTCTGACAGTGGATTTGAGACAAATGTACAGATACCTGGATATTTCTTCTGCTGACCTGTTTTACAGTCCTGGTATGAGGAGGACTCTGGAAACTGCCACTGCTCTTGCTGGTCGACCACTTGGTGCTGGGGCCCTGCTGGGGCCTCTGTCGTGAGCAGAGTGTGTAACCTTCACCAGTTCCTGGTTGTGACTTCTGGGGCACTGCCTGGAACATAAAACTGGTGAACGCTTCTAGAAGATTATCCAGGGTTGTCCTGTGTGGGGAGGATGTTTGGTGTTTGTCCCTAGCCTCACATCTGTAGCTCTTCAGGTTGCATGACAAAAATGTGCTGCTGTTTTGTCAGGCCATAGTAAGGACATGGGACACCTGATGACTCACAGGTCCGAGCCTCACTTTTGAATGGTGTGATGAATATATGGGGACAAAAATGTTTGCATAGAGCAACCAGAGCTATTGGCATATTGTTTTTCAAAAAGACTTCTCAGTAGTTCTATAGCACAGATGTACAATGGCCATGGTAGGTTGATACACATGTATTGACTTCTTTACAGCAGGCAAAAGTCAGGAAGAGCTGTTTTAAAGTATTAAAAGTATTACAAGTGTTAATTAAATATTAAACATTTTGGTTGTTTTTAGGTCTGCTGACTTACTCTTTTTCCAGCTGTGCCAATTTTTAACTGCCTTTCTCATTCCAGGCTTTTACTTCAGCTTACCCAGTCACAACAGTTGTCCTTTGTGCTAGAGAATAACAGAAAAGGTCAAAAAGAAATTGATGACAAAGTGGCTCTACTTGGTTTCGATGAAAACTCCTTGCTGTTGATGACCGAAGTAAGAGGATGTTTCATTGTGTGCAGGGTCCCAGCTCTCTGTGTGGACTGCTTGTCCTCAAAGCATGAGACTCCCCTGAGCTAATTAACTGTGCCAGGAAGCACGGGAAATTAGCTGGGGCGGGCTGCTGGCAGGGTGTTATCTGGAACTGACAGAGGTGCCTGTAGGGCCCTGGCCTGTGTCACGCAGGTGGATCTCTGATCTGCTGAGATTTTCCTTTCAGGAATGTGCAGCGTTGGTAAGTTTCTCACTGGGCTTGTATTTGCAGATGCGTCAGCACTGTGCATTTCCTGGGATGCACATTTTATCTCAGGAGTTATAGATGCCCCAAAGTGAATCACTAGTTTGACATGGAAGTGAATATTATTTTGATGGCCACAGCAGTATTAAACACTTGCATGAAAAGTATTAAATATTTCCAGAAAAAGCCAGAGACTTTCTTTTGCATTTTTTTGTTTTGTTTAATGTACTGGGTTCTAGTTTTAAAAATATAAGAGAGGAGAGCAATATTGCATTTAATCTCTTCATAGAGATTAAACATTTTTAGTGCTATTTAAAGAGCTGCTGACTTTTATCGGAAGGATCAACATGAAGCCAGCAAGATTCTAACTTTGCTGTCGGCACTAGAGCTTTAAGTTAGTGACAGCCAAGCCACTGCTGGGCTGCAGGCCGTCGGGGGGATGGCATCCATGAGTGGGCAGTAGCACACAGCCTCCCTCAGGTTGGGAAAAGCTGGGAAAAGCAACTTCCCTCCTTGCTTCCCTTGCTTAGACATGCCCCAGGAGTTCAGTGTTGGTGCTGATGCAAGGTGAGCACTGAATGCAGAGCTGGCGTTGAGATTTCTGCTGCTATTCAGAGTGAAACTCCCCTGTGCAAGTGCAGCCAGAAGCTGGAGGGGTTGTGCAGTGCTGAGCTTTGGTCTCAGCTCTCTCTGAATGCAGAATGCCAAGGCAGGCAACTTCATCATGGCTTGGAAACTTCTCTAGGATAGTGTATAGTTCATGTGACAAGGGCTTTGCCTGTAAAGATCTGTTGTTAATGCCATGTTTGATGGGTTTTGTTCTGCAAGCTATTTTCTTGATTCCCTTCTTTCTCACTCTTTTGCAGGCTATGGGGCAGGATCTTATACCAGAAAAACTAAAAGAGGAGTTTCAGGGTGAGGTAAAATGCATAGGCCCTTCAGCATTGTCATCACTGGTAACTGCTTCAGTCATGGAATTTGAAATCAAATGGTTTGGTAATCTCCAAGATGATTTATGTCACTTTGACAGACAATTTTATTGAGATATTTCTCTCTCACCCTCAGTAACAGAGATGTTTTGTTGTATTTATCCTTGTATCTCCAAATGATTACGGCATGATTCATGCAATAAAGTTCATATTACATTTTTTAAGAATTCTTATTGTATTTCTTTTAAGAATAGATATAAATCTCTGTATTTAACCTCTTAACCTTGCATCCTTTTCCTTGTTCACTGATTTGTTTGTATTTAAAATTGTAAGGAACACAGTGTAAAATCAAGCTTTCAACTTCCAGAGGTAGCTTTCCATCATAATCCTCACCAATTTGTGCTTGAAGTGCCTGTGATTTTTTTTGAGGCCTGCAGTGCTGGTGGGATGGAAGCTAGCTTTCTGATGTCCAATTTTAAAGTTTCTTGGTATCAAATTTTATGTTGTTGCATTTAGAGCCATGGAATTAGCCATTTTCTTAAGTAATTCTTTTAATATTTCTTGATTAGCATTATAATGATTTCCTATGGAGATGGATATGTAGAAATCTCAAATATATTTGTGCTGAGAAATTGCCAGTAACAATAATGCCATATCTTTTAGGAAGGAAATCTAAGTAATAAATATTTAACTTAAAACTAGGAGATTTTCTCTTTTTTAAGGCAAGTGTTTGTTGCAGGCATCGAACAAGCTATCATCTTGTGTTCAGTGTGCTTAGATGAGAAGGAGAAAAACTGACAAGGTTGTTTATATGTACTGAAGGGTGTTTAGTCAGATCATATCCTTTGTAAAAGCCTGCAAGGAAGATCTTTGCTGTGAAAACTGGCAGTATTGTTTCTGCCTCATCCAGCTCCTTCTGTTGTGCTTTCAGTTGATAGTGACAACACTTTGCTTTGCTTTCTCAAGCACTGGTGCTGTGTGCTTTGGGCATCTTGAAGAGGGCAAAGATCCTCCTGTAGTTTCTTTCACTTGAAATAGTTTACATTTCAGACATACCTGGTGTGCTCTTCCCTCATCTTCTCTTAAACTGTGAGACTTAATTTTTCTGTGGCTTTCTGTAAGAGTGTTCTATAACGGATGTAATTTAAAACTAGGAGTCTCTGAGACATACTTTGCTGCCCCTTTTCTTCATGTGTTCCTGTATTTTCTTTCTGGAGTACTAAAGAGTGCCAAAACCTGAAATAATTCACGACTGAATGATGATTCACCATGTGTGAATTGTATCTGCTACTTTCAGATGAATTTTAAAAGGTACTAATTCGGGAACCTATCACGAATCATAGAATGGTTTTTATTGGAAGGGACATTAAAGATCATCTAGTTCCAACCCCACTGCCACAGGCAGAAGCACCTTCCACTAGACCTCTCTGGGCATCCTGTTCTGTCTCACCACTCTCACAGGAAAGAATTTCTTCCTAATATCTAATCTGAATCTGCCCTCTTTAAGTTTGAATCCATTCCCCCTTGCCGTGTGACTACAGGTGCTTGTAAAAAGTTCCTCTCCACCTCTCTTGTATCCTCCTTTATATACTGGAAAGCCCCAATGAGATCTCCCCAGAGCCTCCTCCAGGCTGCAGAGCACCACTTGTCTTGGCCTTTCCTCACAGGAGAGGTGCTCCATCCCTCTGAACATCTTTGTGGCCTTCTCTGGACTCACTTCAACAGGGCCATGTCCTTCCTGTGCTGGGAACCCCAGAGCTGGGTGCAGCACTGCAGGTGGGGTCTCACCACAGCAGAGAGGCAGGATCCCCTCCCTCACCCTGCTGCCCACCAGGCTTTAGATGCAGCCCAGGACAGGTTTGGCTTTCTGGACTACAAGTGCCCATGGCTGGGTCATGCCCAGCCTCTCATCCAGCAGCACCCCCAAGTCTCAGCAGGGCTGCTCTCTGTCTGTTCATCCCCCAGCCTGGATTGACACCGGGGGTTGCCCTGACCCAGGTGCAGCATCTTGCACTTGGTCTTGTTAAACCTCAAAAGATTCTTGAGCTTGTCCAGGTCCTTCTGGATGGCATCCCATCCTCCAGGTGTTCCAGCTGCACCACTCAGCTCCGTGTCATCTGCAAACTTGCTGAGGGTGTACTCAATCCCTTCATCTGTGTGACTGATGAAGAGATGGTTCAGTCAACATAGCAGAGGGCTAAAACACAACAAGGTGTGGTTTAGCCCTCTGCTACATTGACTGAAACTTCTCCAGAAAAATGGAATACTGCCTTCAGCCATGTCAAATTACTTTTGATAGTTTGGTGAGTTAATGTGATTAAACCACATCCTGGTCAGCTGGTTACAAGAGACGATGACTTGGCAAGTATCCTTGGGTGAGCATTAGTGCACTCATAATGTACCACAGCAGATTTGGTTTAGTCATGCGTGTGTTTTGCTAGGTGGAAACTTTTGTGTGTGTTTGTGCAGAGCTATAGTCAGGTGGCAATGAAGCCCGCTTGAAGGGCTGGGGGTGCTTTTAAGACTAAGAGGTGTCGTAATTCTTCAGAAGAGACTGTCCACAATGTGTTGTAAATTAATTACAATGTTGGCATCAGCAGGGGAATCTTACAGCAAAGACAGCAAATGTGGAAAGCTTAATGCTAAATATGTCAGCAAAAAAAATGAAACATGAACATCTCCCACTTTCTTCTTAAACTGAAGGTCATGAGTAGCCACATAAAAAGGCTGTAATTTGTTTTGTCTCAGCTGTTAGGACATCAGAACACAGCTTTTGTGGGAACAGGTCTGTACAGACATTTAATGGAAACTCACCAAATTATTTGGCTTTACAAATAGCATTGGAACTGTTTTAGCAGCAAATTAAATACTTGCCAAATGTTGTCATTTTGCGACTGAGATGTCCAAAATACGCAGCAGCTAGCCAAGGTGATTTGGAAACTTTTTGCTGTCTGTGCAGATTGACTTGACATTGTCTCTTAAGCTGGGAACACAAAGGCTAACTCCCCACTGGCTCCAAGAGTTGAAGACAAGTGGTAGTTCTTAAGAACAGGCAGTATTTTCTAAAACATAGCAATAAAGCAAAAACATTGGTTTTAACTACTGCAAAGAAAAGATGAATGCTCTTCTGAATATGTCACATAGTTACTGTTCCAAATAACCAGCATTTATTGCACTGGGGCTATAAAATGTTCCTTTGTCCCATTTTTGCCTGGCTATCTCTCATCTCAGCTACTTTGGTTCCTCCCTTTTTGGCCTACCTCTCCCTTTTTTCTGCCTCTTTTAACTCCAGTTTTCTGTTTCTGATCGTGTCTCAAGAGGGGCTTTGCATTTTCATTTTGCATTGAATGTTTCATTGTTGCTTCTACGTTCAGCATAATTTTACATCTGCCTGTAATAGATTTCTTCATGATTTGGCTTTTATGATATTATTTTTGGTATTAGTACATGCATCAGTACTCCATTCTGAGTTCAACAGCAAATTTTAGTGTTGCAAATTGCAAGTGGGAATCCACTAACAGTTACCGAGGTTTGATGTTTTTATTTTAACACTTTCTTGTGGTACAGGTGCTTTGGGAAGGACCCTCTGCTGCTGGTTCTGATGCTCCTGAAATAATTGCTGTCTACAAACACCATTATGTGTCTTGCTATTGAGTGTTTGCTTGCTGCTGGCTTTGAGGTGAGGGAACTGTTAGTGCTGTAATTAGTAATGTTAACAGTTTTCATCACAGAATCCTTGAATGGTTTGGGTTGGAAGGGAACTTCAAATGTCATCCAGTTCCAGCCTTTCTGCCTGCGGGGTTGGCAGGGAACTTTCCACTCAACCAGGTTGCTCAAAGCCCCATCCAACCTGACCTTGAACACTGCCAGTGGTAGGGCATCCATAACTTCTCTGGGCAACCCGTTCCAGTGCCTCACCACCCTAATTATAAAAACAAAAATCTTCCTAGTGTCCTGTCTCAATCTACCCTCTTTCAGTTTAAAACATGTCATCCTGTCACTGTGTGGGGGTTGATCTTGGCCTGCTGCCAGGTGCCCACCCCCTCCCCCCCAGCACCACAGGGAAGGAGAAAATAAGATGGATAGAATAAAGACCTGTGGTTCAAAATAAAGGCAGATTAATAGAGAAAAAGCAAAAGCTGCACAAGGAAACAAAGAAAAACAAAAATTTATTTATTCTCTATTTTCATCAGCAGGCAGTCATTGTAAAAATGAGGAATCAAGGGTTGTAACATGGAGTCCTGCTTGTGCTCCCAGCTTAGAGGCACCTTTATTGATGGCAGTAGTAAAGGGGTTTTAGGTAGTGCCAACTTCTCCTGCCTTCTTTCTGCTACACATACACAAGCTAGATGAAAAGTGCAAGCAAACCCCTTTTGAGAGCAATCTGGGAACCCAGGTGGGACTCTGTGGGCTCCCCACCTGGTGAGTGTGGTGATGGCATATGACACAGCCAGTACTGGGTGAGTTCACCCGATTGTCCTTGCAGGATCCACACTCTCTGGGAAGGTAACTAAAACTGGGGACAGCATCAGTCATTGGGGGTTCAATAGGTAACGTAAAATGGGGTTCCCTGGAGACAGAAATTCTGGAAAACTAGAAGAAAATTGACAGTACTTCAAGACTCCCATCAAGCTGGATGTAATTCTGTGTCAGACTGAGTGGCTGGAATGCTGGAGGGGAGACCCTCCAAGCACTGGCCCCGGGGAGGTTCTTTTGTTAGGTCAGTTGACCTTCCTCCCTCCTGTGTGATACTCTGTAAGGCAGAATTGTCTCATACAGCAAATCCCTGCTCACTATTGCCCATCACCTTCTTGTCCATCACAGGACAAGCTGGAAATCATTTCCAAGATCTGTTGCTCTATCACCTCCCCAGGAATGGAAGTGCAGTTGGCAGGCCTAGTGAGAGTCCTGGAAAGGGAGAAGGAGTATGGTGTGCAGTGGTTGAGGGAGGAGTAACACCTGGATGGTCTTTGTTTTCTAGGAGGAATAACAGGGTAAGACCAGGGAACTGTCTCAAAAAAAAATTTTTTAAAAATAAAACAATAATAAAAAAAACACACACACACAAAAAAAAAAAAACCAACCACAGCAGCCTATGGAAGAACTGGCAAACTGATAACAATGGACACGGAGAAGGCTGAGGTACTCAATGAATTTTCTGCCTCAGTTTTTTTCACTGGCAAGCTCTCCTCTCATGCCTCTTGAGTCGATGGCTCTTGAGGCAGGGACTGGGGAAGCAAAGTCCCTCCTACCATAAGAGAAGATCAGGTTCAAGAGCACCTGAGGAACCTGAATATACCTAAGTCTGGGACCTGCTGAGATGTGTCCTAGAGTCCCGAGGGAATTGGCTGGTGTAGTTGCCAAGCCATCCTCCATGATACTTGAAGTCATGGAAGCCATGTGAAGTCCTGAGTGACTGGAAGCAGCCTGTGGAAGAAAATCAGTGAAATGCTCTCAGGTTCACAGGCAGCAAGCACAGGGAATGTCCTCGAACACAGGCTCCTCTGGGTGCCTCCAGTGTGAGCAGCAATTGCCAGTGGGATCCGGGAGTTTTATGTCTGGGCACCAGGATGCACATTCCGAACCACCTTAATGGGCAGCCCTTGCTCACAGGACACCAGCTGAAAGACCTGCAGGGCTAGTTCTGGCTGGGGAAGGGACATGGGGACACTCCGGAAAACCCTGGCCAAGCCCAGCCCATTCATCCAGATTAGTTCCTGGGTGTGAACGCTGGGGCAGCTGTGGGTTCCTGGTGCCCTCCAAAACATCCTTTCCTGGTGCATGACAGTCCCTTGGGTAGTGGCACTTGCCTGCACTCTGCTCCCCGTGGTGAGGACATGCACAGAACCAGCCCTGACAGGAGTGTCCTCATCGCTGTCACTACCAGTGGTGCTCCGACATGGCAAAGTTGCCCTCCAGAAAGGCCTGGGGCTTTTCTTAGGCTCTGCAGGGGCCCACATGGGAACTTAACTGCCCTCCAGAATGCTCTAAGGCCTCACCTGGGCTTTGCTGGGACTCCTTGGAGGCCTCTGCTGCCCTCCACAAGTCCTCCCATTCTAAAAAAAGTCTAAACATCCCCAAAAAATCAATTTTAATTAGAAATTCACTTCTGTAGCTAACTGGAGGTTGGTATAGGCTATATTTATTTAAGCTTTTTAGACTCACCTAGATCATTGTCCTTCAAAATAGGACAAAATAGGAGGGCAGCAGGGGCATCCAACAAGCCTCAGCAAAGCCCAGTTGAGATCCTGAGTCACTAGGGAGGGTGATTAGTGGCCTTTGCAGGCTGTGTGCCCAGAGCTGGGTGCAGCACTGCAGGTGGAGTCTCACCAGAGCAGAGCAGAGGGGCAGAATCCCCTCCCTCACCGTGCTGCCCATGGGGCTTTGGATGCAGCCCAGGGCACGTTTGGCCTTCTGGTCTGTGTGTGCACAGTGACAGCTCATGCCCAATAAACCATCCAATATTCCCAGGTTCTCCTCTGGGCTGCTCTCAATCTGCTCATCCTCCACTCGGCACAGGTACTGTGCATTGCCCCCGCCCGGGTGCAGGACCTCGCACTTGGCCTTGTTGAACATCATGGGGTTCATGTGGGCCTCCAGCCTGTCCAGCTCCCTCTGGACAACATCCCTTCCAAGTGACTTACCTGCAGCACTCAGCTTGTTGTCATCCTCAGACTTGAGGAGGGTGCACAGTGCGGTAGCCGAGTTTATCTAAGCCCTTCCCTTGCCGCAGATGGACTGGGCAGGTCAGCAACTGCCATGGCCTTCGTGACAGTTTCTGCAGCTGCCTATGAATGTTGCCCTTTATCACGAAGTTGTGGGGGCCTGCTAGGAATTTTAGCATAACTCATTGCTGAAATTGTAAACTGACTGTTTTCCATCAAAACTGAGATTTCAGTCACTTGATGTTCAAGTTCAGATGTTGTCTGAACCAACACAAGCTGTTTTCCTGATCCAGCTGAAACTAACTCTTAACTCACAGAGGTCCTTCTGGATTACTAGCTTGACCCTTACCTACTTTTTGTTAGCTATGTTCTCCAAAACTTCTGTAGGCAAACTGTCTTGCTCCATACAGAGGTGAAAAGAGCTCCTTCATGGACTTCACAGGTCATGGCCTGAGGAAATCAAGGTCTACAAACTTCTCCCCACATACCGCTCTGTACCACCCCAGCTGGGCCACAACAGGATCAGTGAAATGAACCACATTGAGAATGAAAATCTTTATAATCTGTTAGGACACCTTAATTCTGTTCCTGTTGATTTCAGAAGAAACAAAATATGTTTCTTCTTCATCTGGGCTTTGACTGCATGGGACTCATTCAGCTTTTGAAAGAGAATAGAGTAAGGTGTACAGGGCAAGAGAATATGAAGAAAAAAAAGTATTTTATTTGAATGTTTGCTATATTCAGATAATAAAGTAGAATTATCATAGGAATGAAAATCAAATTTCCCTTCTCCCCAAGGAATCCAAAAAATGTTGCTATGTACAGAATTTACAATTATATGCAATAGTTGATTATTATTATGGACTCCAAAATTTGGTATTACTGATTAAAACACCCATACTGAAGCTAGAGCAGGATGTGTCCATCCTTTACCTTTCATAATGTTCTTTAAACTTTACAGGTATGCTTCCAAAATGATTCCTCTTCCAAGGATGAGAAACCTTCTTCACCTCCATAAAATTATCATTGTCCACAGTCTACATAATAAAATTGTATTCCTTTTTGAGCAGGTGAGAAGTCAGGGGAAACAGGCCAGAAGTTCAAGTGTGTTTAGGGTTCTGTTTTCTGTTGGAGGCAGATAAAAGATGATACAAAGCAGGTGTAGGGAAAAAAAATCTACTGATAAATCAACAGCTGTTAGGCATCTTGGTAACTTTGGATGGAAATCCTTTGTTTCATGAATTTTCTTACTTCTGGTTACAGAAGCTTCCTTAGATTTCATGGATTGTTTGGCAAAAAGTTTTTCTGATTTGGTTCAAGCTGCTGAACCTCTGCAACTCCCTTTGTAGCTGTAGTCCACGGGGACTACAGACACCCAGTTTATCTTTAAAAATTAGAGGCCATTAAGAACTTGGCAATATCTCTAACTTCATGTTCAGTCAGATGACCACAGAACGGATTTCAAAGATCCATGTGCAATTTAATGAATTGGAACTCAGTCCTGGTGTGTTACTAATAGGGCTTTGCTTCTTTAACTCAGCTTCATTTTTCAGTCTGAACCGTCACAGCTGCTCTGCATAAGGAACATTGCCCTGAGCTGGTAGGATTGGAGGTTTGTAACCACGTGTGCTGGCACGTGTTGTTGACCGGTGGAAGTGAACATGGTGAATGTAGGGTGTCTTCCAGAACCAGAACTGTCTGTCTCAGTCCATGTCAAGGATACCAGGCCCCTTCCTAAGAATCCGTGGGAACAGCTGTCCTTGCTGTGCAACTCAAGCAGAGAGAGCTCTGAGACAGTGCTGTGGCAGGACCTGTGCTGCCCTGCCAGCCTGAAGGCAGTCCCCCTAAATCAAGGTTTGATCAGAATACAAAGGTAGCCTGCTGCTGCCAATATTGTCTCTGTTTGCCACGGAAATAGCAGCCTTCAGTCTTCTTACTCAAGTGCATAAAATGTGTAGCAGTAAACTGTGCCTTTCCCCCTTTCAGTTGCCTAGACATAAAAAAACCAGTTCCTGTCCTGGTACACAAATACACCGCCAGGGGCAGGTGATAGGCAGAAGCAGTGTTGCACTGTGAACAGCATTATTCAGATGTGTTCTTCCTGGGATCCTGGTGCACCTGAGGTTCACACATTAGCAGCCTTGGCTTTTTAATCAGGGAAATGAAGCATCCATAAGCAACAAAACAAGAGGCTTGAAATCATCCTCATTTGTATTATACAGCATTTCTATATTCATCAGTACACAAGCAATTGCTAAACAGGTCCTGACTACATTTACTTGCATTTCCAAACAAGGTGTTTATTATGCAAACAGGTTAGCTTGGTGGAGGCATCTCCAGGATGAGCTTAACCCTGTCCTGTTCGGTTCCTCTTGCCTGAGCCTTACAGGTCTGTAAATGTTCATGTTGTTGTAGGGAACTGTGGAGTTTTCGGCCATGTACTGTGGCTGATAGTAGTTAGGCTGGATGGCATTCT
This sequence comes from Nicator chloris, assembly GCA_013400495.1. NCBI lineage: Eukaryota > Metazoa > Chordata > Aves > Passeriformes > Pycnonotidae > Nicator > Nicator chloris. Next base: position 25,417 of record WAAE01012682.1, on the reverse strand, counting down.
GTGCAGGCGGGGGAGTGAATGAGACATAGCTGTGGAAGGAGTTGACTCGGTGGAGAGGTGACTGGGGGGTGAAGTTGCTGTTGAATATGAGAGTTCTTGGGGTCTGCTTGCTCTGGTGGGTGCTGCCAGCGGAGAGGCTGCTGAAAGAGTCGGAGAGGGTGTTGGCGCTTCCCTCGTCGCTGTAGGGGAGGCTGCGCGGGGGCGCCCAGCTCCGCCTGAACAGGAAGGGGAGGCTGCGCGGAGGGGTCTTGGGGCCGCGCACGGGCTTGGACAGCGCGTACAGGTGCCGGAACTCCTCGTCAAACAGCTCCACAACCTGGCCCGTGAACTTGGAGAGGAGGTTGCGGTGAACCTGGCCACACAGCCACGTGAAGCTGGAAGGAGAGACAAGGTAAGGGTTAGAGTTAAGGCCGGCCATCAGGAACTGCAGATCCCCCGCAGGGGTGATGTGAAAGGCAAATGTGTTTTACTGCTGAAGCTTCTTGTGTAAACACAGGACGAAGATGGTGTCGCAGTTGAATTTCAGGTCAGTTCACATCAGTGCTCTTTGACTTGGATCAATCTTTGTTATTGCAGCTGCCTCTAAAACCTTCAAGAAACCTTGTAAAGTTATGCAACCTCCTGAAGGGAGTGGTGCTCCAGATCCACTGCCGGCATAAATGTCAGATACAATACCCAAGGTATTGTCTATTCCATGGAAAGGGGTTTAGACCCCTCTTATGGGGACCTGTCTTCCATGCACAATGCTTCCATGCTTAAATTCAGATCGTCCCACGTCTTACTTGCACACACATAAATTGTACCTTGTACCCTGCAGCATGCCATGCCACTTGGTAACTCTCAGCTACTCCAAGTGACATCAAAAACACTAGGAAAAAAGAACCATCCTTTGTTTTCATTTTTTCCATAATCTTTTTTCATTGGTCAAGAGAAACACACAAAACCCCAACCTTCCTGTCACGTCCCACACCACAAAACAAGCCGCCACACCTGAAAAATGCTTGTTTTCTTCAATACAGGGAAAATGAAATTACGGATATTTCCTACAGCATTTCCAAAAATAAATGTAATGCTTTGCTATAAAGTAAGGGAGAAACACCACAATAGTTTTAATTCTGGTAGTTCAGAGACACACCTTAGGATAACCCACAGTTTTTAAATTATTTTTCTTTTATGTGCTTCCCTAATCCACTCAGCAAACATAAATTTGTGCTTTTATAAAACCACAAGGCACCTTGATCGTGTTGCACAGGCTGCCATGTCTGAGCAGCAGCAGCACCAATAAATGAGCATAGTTGAGAGAATGAAATGTAATTACTGCCTGAACTGACCAGGGCTTGAGCTGTGCAGCAGAGGATACAGAGCAGCAGTGGATTTGAACCTGAGGTTATTCTGTGTTGGCAAAACTCTGCCATGGTTATTCCTGTGTGACTTTATTAGCTATACTGGATTGGTACAAGGGCTGCTGAGAGCCAGATTTGGCTGTAGGTGTTTGCACTTAAAATCTTGTCATATTTTGATAAAACTCCTGTGAAGGTCAGTGGGACTGCTGATACAGCCTGAGCTGATACTGAGGCAGTAAGACAGGCAATTTACATCTGCTTGTCCAGAGCATTCCTAAAGAGGGTTGGGTCTGAGGTATACAGTCGTTTTATACTGTTGCTTCAAGAGCAAAGGGAGGAGCGAAGAAATCAGTAGTTCAATGCCACTGGGCACCCATGCAATTTATACAGTACATTTTATGATTGGACTTGAGAACACACAATAAGTTACCAGAATAGAGGTACTTCTCATCCACTGTGTTCAAATCATTCTAAATATGGACAAAACCTTGGGAGCCAAGGTAAAGAGAACAGCAAGCTAACTCCCTGCTGGGTGCGTAACATCTGCTGTGCCAGCTCAGCATTGCCTGTATTCACTAAGCAGTGCTCTCTAAACCTTTGCATGTCCTTCATCTAACTGTTAAAAGAGGTCAGGAATAAATAGGAAAATGCACACAATTTTTCTAGGATATCTACACTGAAGGTTACAAATACATGAAAGGGCTGAGGTCTAAAGTATCATGTTTATACTTTATGTGCTAGAGATACACCTAGTTTATAAAAGAAAATTTAGACAGAAATAAAAATCAATTACACTTGTAAATGGCTTTTAAAAGCCTAACAAAATCAGAGGAAAAACCTGTTCTGCCCAATTTTGATAATTTGCTCCCACATGTATCTTCCTGGAATACCTGACAGACAGATACTAGTTTGTGGATCACTGATTTTACCTGTAACCCTTGTAAATAGAGAAAGTTAGATCAAATGAATAGCCCAGAGATTCTCCAAGAATGGCAAATGGGTCAGCTCAAAGTTACAAGGAAAGATCTTTGTGATTTTAGACAAACGCTTGTGGACTTGTTTCGTAGTGAGTCACAGCAATTTACAGTCTGTGTACTTTTCAGGAGAACAAAACAGAACTTGGCATAAAAGACTTAACAGGTTTTCATTGGCTTAATTCTAAGAGAAAATGCATTGTTTAGGTTTTAGGCCCAGTTTTGCTCCGTAGTGTACAGTTCTGAGTGCTCTTTTGGGACAGGCTCAGAGAAGTTTGCTATTGTCACCACTGGCCCAGAGGGATTGTTTTTCTTCCAGGCTTTTTTGGGTGAGGCCCATCAAACGAAGAGAAAGCACAAAGAAGTGATGCCTGGCTTGGGGCCAACATTGTATCATAAATTCAGTCACTGATCTTGGCCATCTTTCCAGGGCTTTGTCCTATATCCTGTTACAGACCCTCTCATTTATGTTTGTCTCAATCAAATCCTACCTCTCTCGTTCAGCATTGGACTTGTTTTATAAAGGGTATCCTCTCTGCATTGCTGGAGCTGCAGTTCAGTTGGGATGTTCTCATCCCTGTCTTTGCAGTGCTGCAGCACCGTGCAGCATAACACACATGGAATCTGAAATGGAAGGAAGGATGGACTGGGGTTTTCAGCTGGGCTCAGGTTGGGGTTGCCCTATGCGTTAGTGTTGCCTGCTGGTGGATAACCTGGGAGAAACCTGCCCCACCTGAACCGATGCTCCTGGCAAAGCATGTCCGTGTTAGTTGTTAGGTGCTGACTCTTCTGAAGAGGCCAGTGGCTTTCAGAGTGGCAGCCAGGGAGATGCTAAGCTGCCTCTGGGGATCAAGGTATGTGCTTTCTGCTGTTTTCATTTTGCCTTCTTTCGGAATGCTGAGTTCATGCACTACCTAATTTCAAATTCATTTAATAAATGGAATAACCGTCATCATGGGATGAGGTAGAGTGACACAGAGACAGCAAAAAGAAATAATGCATTCTAACCCTTCACCATAGACACTGGCAATAATCATTGAGAGTATGTCCTGAAGGGCTCTTTTACTTCCTCAGGCTGTTCCCCCCACCACTATTACAACATCATGCAGAGCTCAGCGTTTCGGTGAAATTTGGTGTTGTATTTTAAAATCTTTGTATCAGTTTTAAGATCTACTCCAATGTGGTCATTTCCAACAAATGCATTGCAGAAGAGTTTGAGTCTGTTTCACTCAACATCATTCTTGTTTATACCTGAAGGGGTTGGTGGATAAGACTTAGGCATAACAAAAATCTTTCAGATTAATAAAGTGAGAGCTAGCAAGAAACGCCACATACTGGTAGCCAGCTATAACCTATGTAAATTGCAAACTGGTGCTGAACGTGCTGAAGTTAAATAGCTTTTTATAATTTTAAATACATTTGTTCCTCACCACCCTCTCTGTTTGTGTGCTGGATATGGAATTACATAGTTTGACAAGGTACTTTAGATTAGAACATATTCAACAGCAGTAGAGAAAGACAGAAGTGACTGCACAGGACTTCAGGTGTTTTTAGTTTTTGGGTATTGAAAGAGAAGCCAAAAGGAAGCTTCTTGGTCAGAGAAAATAGATCTTGTTCTGTCCTTCTCCCCACACATCCTTCACTTCTCTATAGAAGTCTGCTGTTGGATTTCAACACATCTTTGGCGAGGGATTAAAAAACACCCAAAATAACAAGAAAACAAAAGAACAGTCAATTAAAAAACCCAACCATGAGTGTCCACTAAGTTTTGTCTGATGGTTCATTTAGAAATGGAATGAAAAGTGGGTGCCTGTGTTAGTGTACATCTGAGCTCCTGCAGCCCATCCCCACAAATTCACTTTTTCCTTTGTTACTATAGTTCTGTAAACTTCCTGGTGACACAGTTTCATCAGACCAGAGGCATTTAAGGTTCCAAATCGTAAACTGGGATTAAGAAAAATAATTGCATGCTTTAAATTAAATTATCACCTTTTGTAATTTTGTACCTGGATTTCTAGGATACACTTGGTAATTTGTGAAACATATCTATGTAGCCATGATGCTCAGAAACTTCATTTATTTGATACAAGCTCAGAGTCTCCTGAAATTCCCTGACCAGAAGATCTAGGATCTTACCTAAAAATCCAGTTGTTGAGATGCTATATCCACTACCTGAAATAATTATAGCAGCACAAACAAAACAAACAAACAAACAAACATTTAAAAACAGGGAAATAATAAAGGTACAGTGGTTATTTAGATATATACTGCCTACCTGTCAATGAAACACAGGGAAAAACAGTAAGTCTCTGAAATATTTCTGTTTTACCTTTAATCACTAAGTTTGTCATATGAAGAACAAATCCTCAGATACGCTGGGTGACATATGCTACGTTAAAGGATCCCGAGGGAGACAGAAATGTATCATGTCCCATGATCACAACACTTGAGAACCCAAACAATGAGGAAAGCATAATATTAAGCTGTACACATTTCTAGTTTTGCCCCAGGGCTGCACTGACAAAGTTGTTTACATTAGTTTCTGAACATTTAAATTAAAACCCATGCTCCATAAAGAACTAAGAGCAGCTTTAAAGCAAGTTAAGTAGATTTTTGAAAAATAGCACATATTTGAAAACATGAGGTGTTTTTTGTTAAACAAAAGCTTCTTACCTTACAAAAATTTCCATGGCACTTTTTTGGGAAGAAGTATTAAAAATCATAGAAGAGTACCTAGACATGAAGTGCAATGGCTTATCTCACCTGTAAGATCCAGAAAGCACGTATCTCCAGTCAGAGATAAGAAATTTTTCTTTGATTTGTCCTGAAAATTTCCTGCCTGACTTGGCACAGTAAACCTCTCCAGTAACACTCCGGACTGAAATATTCTGTAAATAAAAATAAAATTGAGTGAATTACATGTCTTTTTAATTAAAAATCAAGACAGGGAGGGCCCTTTTCCCCCAGTGCCTTTAGCTCTTCACTGCCCTAAAGTCAAATTTCTTCATGGACTCTCTGATGTGATATTTGAGGGTTTGTGTCCAGAGGAAACCTAGCCAAGGTCTCTCACTTGCCACAGGGTTACTTGTTTCACTGGGGATACAAACCTGCATGGAAGCTCATGCAGGTGGAGCTGTGCTGTGGGACAGTAACTGACCTACCCCAGCCAAAAGGAGCATGGATGTGTCCACAGCTGGGAGCAGCCCATTGCCTTCCACTGACACCTCAGGCACAATCTGCTGTAGCTGTACTCCCTTGAGTTACATTGGCTGTGCCATGACACAGCAGGGCAAAACCTCTGCTCCTCCAATCCATCTGGGCCTCCAAAGATACAGATGCTGCTCTGCTGGAGCAGCCCAGACAAACACTGCCCTTCAAGATCAGATGCAGGTACCCGTGTGAGGGGAGATGCAGGTCAGTTTGGCCTGTGGGATGCTCTGCAGGTACTGTCCTTGTACCTCAGCAAGTGCCTTTCAGGCCCTTACTCTGCTGTCCATACACACACTTTGCACAATCAAGGCCTTAGTAAGTGAGTGGTATCAAGGATTTGACTCACACATTCTGGAAGCCTATGTGCTGTAGCAGGAGACTTAAATAGCATAGGCTTGGTCTCCTTAGGAGTGAGGGTTTACAGGCATGCAAACAGTTATGAACCTGCATTATTAATTTCAGCTTCTTTATATATTTGGGATGGAATTCAGCTGTACAAAACCAGGTGTCTGGTGCATGTAAGATGCCCTCAGGTATCCTGTGTGCCCACAGCTGCCATTCCAGAGGTCTGTGGTGCCTGCAGTATCACCCATCCCCAGGGAGATGCCATAGGAGCTCTACAGCATCTCAAGCAACAACTGAAATAATCCCTAGGAGGGGTTCTTTAAAAGCTAGTTCCCTCTGACAGAGATGAAGGCAGATTAAACTAACAGCCACCTAAATTTGACATGTTACCTTAAAAGAGGTTTAACACATTTTATCAGAAACCACCCAGTGCAACCAAGCTATGGCCGTGCAAAAGAGTTGTGTGCACCTTCTCCCTGTGGCTGCCAGACCACAGCTGCCACAGAGCTATTAAACAGAAGCAGCTCTAATGCCTATGTTGGATAACTCTACTAGGGAAATTTAAGTCCTGTTTTAAGACTTCAGGGCCAAGATAAGTTTCATCTGGGGACCTAATGGAAATGCCTTACCTTCCTATAATATCCATGGGAAAACATAGGCATCTTCAAAGAGGAACTGGGTGTGCTAACACTACCCCAGGAAATCTCTTGCTTCCTTTTAATTAGAAGGTGGACTGACCCTAGCATAACCATGCTTCTAGCTCAGAGTGCCTGCAGTTAGGCAGACAACTCTCAGCCTAAGAGCTTCACCGAGCCACAGTACCTTGAAGAGATCCTCAGCAATTTGCAACTTGTCGCACATCTCCGAGAAAAGATCTATACTGCCATGATCCAGCAGCAGGTAGACAAAGACCATGCGCTTGTTAGCGGCCTCCAGGAGGTCACAGAGAATCTCAGTGTCTGTGAACACATCCATCACGATAGCTAACACCTTCAGAAAAAGAGCAGAGGCATTAACAGAGTCAATTTCTATCACTTAAGGTTGCAGTGAGGACATTGTGATGTAGTTTATTTATTTACAAAAATATTCCAATAAACACAAATATTCAATTATATGTGGATATTTTTGCTAGTTTTCTCCCTAAGTGCCTGAATCACTAAATTGATGAAGCACATTGCCTCATTGTTTTATTGCTCATATAAAGCCAATATAACACACAACATATAACCCAAAATGATCCACGAATTTGTAGGTGAGGTTTCAGCACTAGGAAATGTATTGAAATACTTATCAGGGAATGATAAGGATGTAGCTAAATAAGAGGCCATAGCCCTTGCCACACAGCTCACTAGGTGTCATAAGCCACACGCATTCAGCAAGAATCCTTGGATGATGCTTTCTCTTTTATGATTTACACCTGGACAGCCCTGGCTTTAAAAAACCTCACCCTGTTGGTGGTGGTGGAGTGATAGACTCCAACAGCTCAATTTTTTTAAAACACTGATTTATAAACTAATTGTTACAATTTGACCAGACATCCACGCTCCCCAATTCACAAGTAGCAGAACAGTGTGTGGAAGTCTCAGGACTGGACATGAAAGCCCTGATAACTATTTAAATGCACAGCTTGCAGCCAGAGTGGATCACGGGAACTGTAAATGTGATATAAAACCAGTTCCATACTAGAAAGTGCTGGTCATGTCTGATGTCTGCTATTGCCCATGGAAAGGGTCAATTCAGCCCAGTTATTACTTGACTTATATTCAGGAGGTGCTTGTTTCTCCACTGACTGGAGAGGGAACCTTTGATAACTGTGCTCATGGGATATCAGCTTCAATCAAAACAAACTTTACAGCATCTCTGTAGGTCTGTTTTACTAACTGCTTCCAGCATGCCCTGAATCTTGCTCCAAAGCCTATGCCCACACCTAACACCAAGCTTATTCCCCTCTCCACCTTGAGGATATCCTACAAGACCAGGCACATCCTGCACAGCCAGCATCCTCTTCAGGCAGCCAAACTATTCGTGGAGCAGTGAGGATCCCACACCTTCCTCCTGCTGACAAAGCCTGGTGCTTCAGAAGGAGCTTTGCCATGGCTAGGTAAGCACTGTTATGTCAAATATCTCACATCCACACTTCCTGTTAATGCCCCAGCTTCAGACCATTCTCTCTGGTACTGCTTTTCACCACCTGTTCCCAATTTATATTTCTTCACTTGACTTTCCTCTCTTACTTGCAGTACTTCTCATTTCTTTTGCCCAATTTCATTTAGTGATTTGCACCAGTTCCACAAATGTCTTAAAATTGTAGTATCACTTGCCAATCTTTTGCAGTTTGAGATCATCCATTAACAGTTTTTATTCTCTTATTTAATTTTGCAATGCATATATCAAATACTAGGCTATTCAGGATGGACCCTTACCGGATAATTAATAACTGGTGCCACTGGAAAGCTGTGCTCAAGCAGTTGACAAATGTATACTGTTAGTGTTGCTTCAGCACACTCTTGTAATGTAAATTAGATGATTAAGAAGGTCATGTGAACCGTGGTTTTATATAACATTTCCCAATTTTTTGCCTACAAGTTTTCTCTTCTTGGGACAGAAAATGGTTCTGGGTTGATACTTTATCAGATGCCTATTTTGTTATTCCAGATACATTTCATCCATTTCTGCATCTTTCTGATGCCTCCAACTTAAAATGACTGATCTATAATTCCCCTGGTGTGGTAAGCACTTGTAGGCTTTGAGAGAGCAGTTGCCAACGGGGATCCTTCTCTCTGCCATTACAGTCTGTGTTATCAGGGCCAGCACCTGCCCTTGCAGGGGAACCATAAAGTGGAAGGAATGCTCTGGCTCCAGAGGGCTCAGAAGTCTGTGCTGGGCAGCACTAGTGCATCCTGGCTTGGCTCCTGACCATTCCTGGGTGAAACTGCTGCTGCTCTTTTGAATTTATAGAAGGGCAAAACTCCTGGATGATGGTAAATACAGCCCTGAAGTATCAATTTTTTTTTTTCCAGGAAAACAAGAGAACTGCTAGAACACACATAACATAAGTTTTCTGTCCCCCCTCTCAGTTCCTGGTTTCCCAGAGTGTGGGCAACCTGGCTTTGGCTTGTGGCTGGCACCTCTGTGGCCTCCATCACCTGTATGTAGTCAGGGGCCTTTCCCACATGCCGAGTTATGCTGCAGAGTCTCTGTATGGAGCCCACATGACATTTTAACTGATACAGCTAATATATTAGGGATGAAAGGTCTATTTTCTGAAAAATTTCCTTCCTCTGGGGATGGCTGCTGACATACCAGACATACTTGCCTTTCTTTGGCCTCCCCTTCACCCACATCTCCCACAAATGCCCTTGAACAATTCCTAATGCCTGAGAACGAACTCAGGCTTAATTCTCATTAATGGTGTAGTGGTCTGAACAGATCAAACCATCCTGCTGGGGGTACATGAGAAGGGACAGAGCCAAGCTCTCCTTTCTACAGCACATTTAATCCACTGGGTGAATGAGAGGTTACAAGAGAGAAGAGGGAATGCTTTTTTTTAAGCCACCAACATTAAAAATGTTGGTGTCAGTTAAAAAAAAAAAAAAAAAAGCACTGCCTGTGTTCAACAACAGGCTCTTCACAGCCACTTTCTAAAGCAAAGCTACACTGCAACGAACAAGGCTTGGATTAAACACCATGTTCACCTGAGCTTGTAAGAGCAAGAAACAACCGAGTGCAGAGGGAACAGCAATTCTCTCCTCATACCTGATTGGTCTTGTGGATGTACCGGCGTATGATGTCCCTAATGTTGCTGTTCTTCTCTGTTTGGAAATACACCGTGGCGGTAGATTTTTCCTTTAAATAGGGCTTCTCTGCTGTAATCCATGTGTGGAGCAGAGCCGGCTCACTGCTGTCAGAAATGGTGGGGAAGTAGGTCCCTGAAGGGAGTGAGCCGGCATCGTTCTGCTTTGGCGCGGCTGCCCCGTCGGCACCTGGGGCCTCCTGAGCATAGTAAGACTCCCTGGCGTTATCCTTGATGTACTGAGCTTCCACCGAGGAGAGGAAATCCACCTCACCCTCTTTGCTTAGAGTTTCGAGGTAAGAGTCTGTCCCACCATCCAAGAAGGCGTCGGTGGCCAATCTTATGCTTTCGTTGTGGCTGAAATCCACTTTTGTCAACTTCGGGGACTGGTTCTTGATATCCTCCAGCCTCTTCCTTATCTTGCCCATATGTCTGGGGTGGTTCATGGCTCTTTGTCGGAGCAGCCGATCTGCCGAGCAGGCACCATGCATATGCGTGCCACAGGCAGTGCAATCGTCCTTCTTGTTTGAGCACTGCATTCTGGCATGAAATCGCCCCGGCTGAACGAATTAACTATGAATAAAAATAAAGAGATCTTATTACCACAGGCAAATTCACACTCCCTGTATTTGTCTGTACAATTATCTTCAAAACGAACCTGAAGCTTGTTTCTCAGGTGGTGGTGTACTCCGGCAACAATCTGTTTCCAGATGGGACACAAGTGCAAAGCTGATTAGATTGCTTATCTGAGAGGCACCCACCTCAGCCCCAGGGCATACGAAGGATTCGAGCCGAATTTACCACGGCCGTCGGATTCGATTGTATTTCCCTTCCTGTCGCATCCTGTGAAATATGAGTGAGGAAAGCACTCAAGCAAAAGCAGGTAGGCTCCCAAGCATCATTGCACAATCTTCAAAACAGCTTGAGGCTTCTCTGTCTTCCCATAGTATTCGTTAGGGAGGAAAAAACAGCTCTGATGTTGAACTGGAACAGAGGCAGCAGCCATGTCCATGGCTTCAAAACAGCAGAAAGGATCAATGGGCTCTGTTCTGCACCTACATGCTGCCAGGCAGCCTTAAAAATAGATGTGAACTTCGTCACTGTGCCCCGTCCAGAGTATATTGCTATTACCATAGACGATTCACTCACTTACTTCTTTAAAGCTTTGTGACTACTCCATCCTATTATAAGAAAAATACCCCTTCCCAAACATCCTGAATATTACGTGGAGGGAGGGTTGTGAGCTGGCCTCAAAGCATCAGAAATACAAACACTCATCACTTGATTGTGCACATTTAGGGCTTTTTTTTTTTTTTTTTTTTCCTTGCTCTTTTTTTTTTTCTTTTCCCAGGCTTCAGCTTCTGGAGTCACGTTGTCCCCGTGGCAGGTCCGTGCTGTGTCATTAGGTGGATGGAGGCGCGGGTTGCAGCGGGGTGACAGGCCAGAGCCCGGGGGCAGCCGGGCCGGCCGGTCTGACCGAGGAGAGGCGGGGCGGGTGCACCTGCCCGAGGTGCCCATACCTGTGTGCGTGCCTGGGCGCAGCGGCACGTGTGACACACTTCCCTCACGCGGGTGGGTTGGCCCTGGCCCCGGCAGCTCTGTGTCCGTGCACCCCCGTGCCACGGCTCCAGAGGTACTGCGGGATCGAGGGGATGTGCCGGCCTGGGCTCTTGCGAGGCCGTGTGTGGGCAGGGAGAGGGTCCCGCCGCCCTGACCTCGGGAGCACGGGTGTCTTCAGGGACGCACAGGGACAGTTTTTTCAGGGCAGCTTCACAGATTCTGGGTCTATGTCAGGTGCCCTATGGGGTGGGGAAAAAAAATAATCGCACGTGAGATGAGATAAAGGTGTACGAAACACCGAAGAGTATGAAATGGCTCGGATATTAATCCCGAAGCAACCACGTGGGGCCGACGAGGGGCGGTGGCGGGGCCGTCCTGAGCTTCTGGGGTGATTTTAAAAACTACCCCGTCCCTCCCTCCGCCCTCAACATCCGCCCGCAGCTGCCAGACGCGGCCAGAAGTCACTAATTATCTCCTGACCTGTTCTGCGCAATTAGGCCGAAAATGATGCCATCTAATTACCCTGACATGCAAAACTGTGCGCTGCCACCGCCGATCGGGGCCAGAGACGGCCCTCCCCTTCTCGGCCAGGATCTCTCATGGTCTCCCCGGTGTCCCTCACATGGGCACGGCGGGGCTCCTCACAGGTTATACTATGGGGCCTCACACTGTCACCCTAGCGAAGCCCAGCTGTCACCCTGCGGTCCCACATGATCACTCCGAGCCCCCTCACGGCCAGCGCGGGATCTCGCCCGTGGGCGCACTGTGGGCGGAGGAGGGGCCGGGCTGGGCCGGGCCGTGTCGTTCCGAGGCCGCGGCGAGGAGCGAGGCCGCCGGCAGCGTCGAGAGCCCTCATGGAGCACCGCACTTCAGCCGCCTCGTTAGCGCAGTAGGTAGCGCGTCAGTCTCATAATCTGAAGGTCGTGAGTTCGATCCTCACACGGGGCAAAGGCGGGCAGCACTTTTGCTCTCCGCCGCTGTGCTCGCGCTTTTAGCGGCGACAGGCTCGCAGGACTCCGCGCTCTGAGCCGGTCGATGGCTTCCAAGTCGTGCTTGCCGTGATTTCCGAGGCGGCAGTTCCAGGTCAAGGGCCTGTCTCTTCGGGTGCTGGGCTGGCGGGAATAACTTCTGCAGTTGTTCTACCTTTTGGCGGCCGGTTTTCAGCCTCTGGGCTGTCTGCAGCGAGCCCGTACAGGGGTGTGGGGACGGGAAATGGCTCCTGCGGTGGGCAGTGGGCACACCCCGAGTCAGGCTGCGGGCAGGGCCCAGGAGCTGCTGTGGGGGCACGGCAGGACACCAGATCTGCGTGCGGAAAAACACTCCAGTTTATGCACATTTACAGCTTTACGGTTTTTACAAACCATAAGCACATACGCATATAGCCTACGGTGCAGGCCAAAACCTCAGTAGGTTTATTATTTCCCTTTAAATATAGAAATAATCACATATAAACTCCAAGACAATCATCAGAAAAAGGCAATTTTTCACGTCTGCTCCCTCTGCCTCCGAGATGATCCTGGTCTGTTGCATTTTTCTGTCTTGGAAAAGGAATTTTGCCTCTTCTCTACAGTCTGCTGAGGGCTGCAATGAGATTTCCATGGCTACTCATGTGACTGTTTCTACTTCCAGATGCAGAGGACTCTAAGGTAAGGATAACCAAGTACCTTTGTGCTTTTAGGTTTTCGTTTAATTTAATGAGAAGCAGAGCTGTTCCCAGCCCCAGGTGACAAAAAGTTGCTGGTTGGAGGTATCATCCTGGGTCTGCCCAGTGCCTCAGCCCCCAGGGCCAGCATGAGCAGTCCTGCTCCAATACTGCTGCCCCAAAGAGCATCAGCAAAACCCCAGGGGGAAGCAGAAAAACTTATGATTCCAGTCCTCTCATTTTCACAGGGCCAAGTCTACCTCTGTATCAGCATTGTGTGTAGCAATTATGGATGATTCACTTTAATTTACTCTGCCCTATTCTTTTTTACTGTAACACCACATAATGTTCTTGACTCTTGGGTCAAAAGCATTAGCCGTCAGTACCACAAGCACTATGAAGAGCAAGGTATTTGTTTAGATACTCTCTCCCATTCTTTCTCATGAAATGAACCTGCTAACATGTGTAACAAGTACACATATCTCCAGCAGCAGGTGCTCCACACCCTCTCTGGGCCTTGATTTCAATGTTTGGCTCTCGCTGGAAAGGATTTTTTTTCTCTTAATTGCAAATTTCCCTGCTGCAACTTGTAGAATCCACTTACTCATCATTGACAAAACCAACACTTTAACAGTGGTTTGTTTCTTCAAGTCAGGGCAGCCACCAGAAAAAAAATGAAGTATACAAATACTGCACACTCAGTAACTTAATGGTAAAAAATGAGTTTATTTTAGAAGTAAAAAATAACAAGAAGGTTACAACCAAAAGACATACTTTCTAGCTAGGATTTTATTCTTATATAAAAATACCTCCAAAAGCCTTTAATAAACAGTCTATGATCCATCCTGAATCCCACTATACATATTTAGCTTTTCACTGATTAATAATTTGAAAGTATAGCTAAGGTCCAGAGCAAATCATCTCAAGGTGACAACGTTGTAGCTGGAAAACGAGCTGGAGGATGCCTGGACTGGGCCTGCGAGGTGAGCCTGTGTCTGAGCCGCCAGACTTCTGCCATCAGCTCCCGCTCCTGGCGTGCCAGTTCTGCTCGCCTTCTGTCTAAAGACACTGAAGTACAAGAAACTTAACACTGCAACTAGAGGTTTTCCATAAACACTACAAATACCTGTTGGAAAACAGACATGTCTGGCAGAGAAATGCTGGTTTTCAGAACTGTGTGAGGCAGCCCTCAGACTGGTAAGAGCAAGTTCTTTGAAAGCGGTGCCTCTGTTGGCTACAAGGTCAGATGCTAATGGGGGCTACAGCAGGTCCAGAGGTTCCCATTGCCTGCAGACTTTTGTATGTAAGGTGCATTGCAATTTAAACTGTGCTTTCACTGCCAGAGTAGCAAGGACAGACCAGAGGAAATCAGACTAATTCTTGACTATAACTCCCAGACAGATTTTGATGAAAGACAGATCTACGTCCTCTCAACATTCCCAAATGATAAACAGCTATGAAGACAGGAAAAACATGGGCAAGATGATCAGGTCAGAATGCAGCTAAACTAGGCTGAGGTTTACTAAGACCACTCTCATAATGTGAGACACTTCAGGCACTTCCTACCTGTGCCACCCCTGGTAGCAAAGACATTTTCTGCAGGTCAAAGAAAAGAGAACACAACAATAAACTGCTTTACTATCCACTAAACACCTACACAACTAATGACTCAATCACACAGCCAGGTGTTCCAGCAATGCTCTGAAACTAAATGTGAAAGAGACTCCTAACTTAGAAACTTACTGTGTGGTGATGATGCTAATGTAGACAAATCATTGAGACAGATGCTTCCAGACCTTGGCACCTGCTGGACTGCTACCCCTCTCTCTGTACTCCTGGCCTTTAAATCCCTCTGTCTCTCTGCGGGAAATGGAAAGAAGGGTTCTTTGTAAATTAAAAATATTGACGTTTCTAGTGAATTTTTCTAGCTGGAGGTAAAACAGTTTTTCTCTAGGAATCAAAGCTAGAACAGTCACCCACTCCAGTTAATGGCAAGTACAATTTGCTCAGAATTAGAGGTCAATGTTTCTACTCTTCAGGTCAAAGCTATGCATCACGGCATTTCATTTTAAGGAATTACAGCTCTGTAATTTCATTAATTTCTTAAAATTCCCTTTAAGAAATTACAGCCCTTTAAGAAATTACATCTGCTGTTTCTTCCTATATAATTAATCTTCTGACAAATAGGCCACTAAGATCATATGGAATATGGCTAGTCATGCTTGTAGTTTCAGGAGCCACCCATTTTAATTATGCACAGTTGCAAATTACTCCGTACTAAAACATTAGGTAAATAAAGACAAAGGCTGAAAAAGTTTGCCCAAAGCAATACTAATCACCTAACCCCAATATTAATCACTAATTTTAGGTGAGCCTTGGAAGCATGGTGGGGGGATACGAGAAATACCTGCAAAACCACACAAATGCAGCACTTGAGAAGGATGTACTGGCCAATTCTGGAAGCACATAAGTATGTTGGGGTTTGTTTGGGGTTTTTTTTTGAACAAACACTTGGAAGAGCCACTTCTTGGTATAATACTGTATGTTATCCCAGGACAACATTATTTGACAGAAAATTTCTAATGGATGCGATCTTACAATTGTTTTAAGATAAGCTAAACCTGTGCTCCTACCAAAAATGCCATTTATATTGCTGCATTTGATAGATATCAAACAGATTTCTTTCCAAGTCTGGCCTTGGAAAACAGATACATCTGTTTCATGAAAGAATATTGCCAAAAAGCACTTATGGAGTGCTTGGTAAAGGAGTTACACTTAAGTTTATCCCCAATATTGGACAGTTCATTTGTATTCAGTCAATGAATGCTTCATGCCAACATCCACACAGAACTGTATTATCTACATGCTCACCAAAACAGCCATCATCCCTTTGCAGGTTCTCAGCCAATTCTAATGCATCATTCATTTTGCCATCTAAGAACTGCTTCCTGTGTCCATCTGCAGCAGCAGCTGCCTTCTGCTCTTCCTCCAGTTGAGCTTTGTTGTGTACAACATCTTCCCACTGTGCAACAGAGATACTAAATGTCTTCAACAGATGTGTTGCAAGGAAAAAGCAACAAATAGAACCATCTGGAATATTACAGATTACACTTCACCCTAAAATCAAAATATGTTAGTCAGCTGTGTGAAGGTTTCATTTTGAAAAATGTCCCATTCAAACATGTGGAGAAAGGTAAAAGCCTTGGGTCAGAGAATAAAAATGAGAGGAACTTACAGAAATAAGAATATGCTTTCCTAAGGCTAAAACATCCTTACCAATTCACTCTTGTGCTTCCAGAAACTTCCAGTCAAAACAGAAAGGAAAATTTTAACAAAATAATGCTCTTAATACGTTTCAGCTTTCTGCACTATCTGTTACAGGCAAAAGACAGTTACATTACTGCCAGGCCCAGTTGGAAAAAGAAATTATGCAAATACCTTTTTTTCTTCTGTCTCCCTCATGGCCTTCAGCAGTTCAGCTTCTTTCACCCTGTTGTCATGCAGGAGCTTGACAATCTCTCTGTAGCACTTCTCCCGGTCCTGGTCATCACGCCTGAGTCTCCGCTGCGCTTGCAGCCTCCAGTCGATATCAATGTGCTTCTGCTCAGCTTTGGCTAAATTTTCTTCAGCCACCTAATAAAACACCTTTCTTACCAGAAATTCAGTCTATTCCAACTGCAGAGCCTTACCTACAGACCGGGCAAGACAAACTGAGGTGATCTCTAGTATCCCTGTCAGATGTCCCTGCTAAAGCCACTAACAGGTGCAGCTGACATAAGATTGATACCTGAATGCCAATACTTTCACCCACATCCATCTGCTTCCAAAAATCAAATGCTGTTTACAAAAATTCAGACCCATATGTTTATTTCTAGACAATGTACAAATGCAGATGCCAAGCATATGGGCAGTGGGATAGCTGCAACTATTTTTCCAACTGTGCAGTTAGAAGTTCTGAGCTTGCAAATCTGAGCAATTCCTAATGTCACGCTACACACATTCATTACTGTGATCTAGAAGACAGCTTCTACAGCTGAATTGCCTGCCAAGTACTACCAACTGAAATCTTCTTTGAGGCTATCTTTTATTTTGTTATGGTTACAAACAAAACATGTTCCTTAACAGGAGGATGACTTGTTTTGAAAAGCACTTTTGAGTCTTACATGCTAAGTTTTGAGAAGTAAAAAAAACACAAACCCTAATATTCCTGGCAGATCCAGAGAATTTCAATATTATACAGCTGTTTGGACACTTCAGTCAAATTTATGGAAATCTCAAAATTTTAAACATAGAATCTTAATCTATTAATATAGGTATCTAGAAATTAGATTTCTTTAGAAAATGTTTCCAGATTAACTTGAACTAGTTAATTACAGTCAAAATGCTATTAACCAGTACTGTTTGTATAAGTTAGCATATTGACTCTGCAGAACACATTAAGATCCAATCATCTTACTGTATGAGCTTTCTGTATTTCTTCTCTATCTATTTCTATCAATCTCTGAACACGTTGATCTTCCAGATCCACCTTTCTTCGGTGGGCCTCCATGTCTTCCTTCATTTCCTTTGTAACTGCCTCTTGGTCTTTGATTAGATTCTGCCAAGCACACAAACAAAAATTATTGTTGCTAAGCTACTAGCTCACATTGGTAATTCCATCTCTTTAACATTTATTAAAATTTCATTAAACTAGTATTTGAATATATCCACACATCTCATCCCACTACATATCATAACCGTCCAAGAAAGTCATAGACCCTGCTGTTTTATCCGCCTGGAACTAGATGCAGCATGAGTCATAACAGTGGCCTGAGTCTTGACAGGGGATCTAATTCCATTCTCCACATTACTGTGGCAAATAAAAGCAGAATTCCAACTTAAATGAACTAGATTCATCATGAAAATATTCTGCAATTTATGGCAAATTTTAGCCAAAACCCCAAAATGTTTCACAGCTATAAACTGTGTTTCATGGCTCTGGGACTTGTCATAAACACATGTGCAGCTTGAACGCAGAGATGATTGCCAAAGTAGTACAACCCAGCAGCAGATCTAGAAACAGCATTTTAGCTTACCACCTTTCCTTCACATTCACCAGGGCACATCTACACAATTTTCTGCTAAAGTTATAACCCCTTCCCAGGCCTGTAGGAATCTATTGAGCAACTGAGGCAAAGTCAACATCCTTTGAAGCTGGAGTAGGGACCCTCGCTGACGGCAGTGAACAGTGCAGGGAAAGCCTGTCTGCACAGACTCTTGTGTGCAAACAGACATCCTCAGCTACTTAAATAATTGCTACCTTTCTAGCCTAGAGAGGATGATCACTGTAGAATTAGTTCCCTTAGAGAGCTGACTTTACATGTACTGGAATACAAATGAGCTTAGCCTGGTTTGTGTTATGTTGCCACAATACAGTTGGCTGTGTATTGAATAAATAAATGCTAACAGAAATTTAGCCCAGTCATGCTCGGTATGGATTATAACAAGTTTATGACCAAAAGCTTTAAAAAACCCAAATATAAGCTGACACATTTCAAAATGAGGGTCAGAGAGCTGGATGTCTATTTCTTTATTCCACTGGATCTACATGTACTCGAGATGGGTACATGTAGCTTTGATTTCTAAACACTTAACTGAGTATTTAATCAAAATGAACATTTCTAAAGCCTTCCATTGGCATTCTTGCTTTGCAGTAATTTATAATAATTTATAATTAACTAATATTTAACTTTAGACAGAAATACTGATTAAAGCTGTTTATTACTGAATAGCCATATTTCTAAATAAATCAGTAATTTCAGAAAGGAACTGCACATTCCTGATGAACCATCCACTCCTTTTTGCTTAATGATGTTGTTGGCAACTAGACATTTTTTCATCACCTACATCAATCTGCTATACTGTTCTCTCTAGAAAATGCAGATATGTCTGGATATCACAGATGAAAAGGTGGGAGTTTCTGGATGAGGAACACATTGTTACACACTTATTATTTATATGTTCCTCACTTCCCTCAAGCAGCTGAGCCCACAACTAAACCTTGCAGCAACCAAATGATACCTCAACACAGGATAAGAATAAAATGGGGAGAATATGAGTATTTTCACCCAAAACTCCCCAAGTGAGTTATGTTAATGCTTTTATCAACAGAGGATTTATTCTAAAAGAAGTTATTAAAGAGAAAAAAAGAGACAAAAAACAGGCCCCCTTTCTCCTCACAAGGTCTGGCTGAATGAACACAATCAAATCCAAGAACTTCAAAGAAGCATTAAATATTTATATTTAGTATAGTTCCCCAATAATTACCTGTTCAAAAAGCTGTTTTTGTGATTCAAGTTCCATCCGTTGTAGTTCTATATCTTGAACAGCAGCAGCTGTTTCCTGCTCTCTCATAGATGCCTTGTGGGGAAGAGAAACACATGAAAAGACAGTAAAGAAATTCTTCTGCTTTAAAAAAAACATTATCAAGAAGAATGTCCAAACCCCCACGCCCCTAAGTTCTGGTTGACTTTCTGTCATACGAAGAATGGAAAATACTGCATAACAAAAGTACAGGGTGAGATGGAGAAGAGGCATAGGAAGAGTTTTGCATCCAGCCAAGCTATGTTAGGGAAATATCAGTCTTGAACTAATACTAAAAACCTGCCAGATGCAGCTCTGAATCAAGTAAGGAGTCTCTGAAGCCAGAATGCTTTGGAGGACAGTAGGCAGAAGGGGAAGTAGCTCTTTTGCACCTGGCAGGACCTGTGCTGAGCTGGAGCTGAGGAGTGTTACAGTGCCCTCACTGCAGAAACAACCACCCAGCTGCACTGTGCTCTGCAAAGTGTGTTGCTGAGACACAAGGAATAGCCCTGCAAAGGCTCAATTCATGCCCATGAGTTGCAAAAGCTTCCATTCTCAGCACCTGCGTGCCACGGTGCCTGGGTTAGTGATTCGGAAGCAGAGCCAGGCCTGGCCAGAGGTCACTGCCTCTCAATCAATGCAATGCAAACTGGACATACAGCCCACAGACAGCTGAGAATTCACTAGCCCTTTAAGGAGCTCATGACATTTTTCAACACTGCCACTAGTCAGGTGAATCTGGCTTATCTCAGGAATTTTTCCAGTTAAAGCAAGCCAGTGGTACATACTAAGTGCCAAATAAAACTGTTAAATTCCGCATTTACCACTTAAAGCGTCCACCTCATGCTAAATACACCTCTGGGCTCACAAATCACAGTAGATCAACTAAAATTTTAGTTATGCATTTTTTCCTTGTTTACTTTCCCTATTAAACCTTATAGAAAATAATTGCTTGAGCCATACTCAACCTTTCTTGCAATTTCATCATCGAGATGCTTCAGTTCCATTTGAAGCTGATCTTGCTGGTAGTTCCGAAAACGCCTTCTTGAAGCATCTAAAAGTTGCAATTCCTTTATTTTCAGTTCTCTTTTCCCAAGAGCAAGCCTTCAAAGCCAAAATAAACAGAAATAAACAAATAACAGAAATAATACTGTATATGTAAAATGTACCAAAGAGCACAAACATGGAATGCAGTTAGCCATTAATTACTATGAGCTTATCTCCAGCTTAACAAAGCTTAGGACAGTTGCCTTCATTCCTGTAAATTGTCTGGTTTTCCTTTATGAAACAAAATTAAATTCACAGACACACCTCTTGCTGCACAAAATTAGTCCCAAGTTTATTTGGTAAATATCAAACTCTTTCAAGGAACAAAACCACAAACAAAGGTTTAGTTTGTAAATAAAGGCTTGCTGTCCTCTTTAAAAAAAAACCTCTGTAGAGTGGACAGGTTTAGGAGATGTGCTCGAAAACGTGGTCATTAGGGACATGATTTAGTGGTGAACTTGGCAGTTGCTGGGTTAATCGTTAGACTTGATGATCTTAATTTCCAACTTAAATGATTCCATTATTACCTGTAGTTCATCTAAGAAACCTTCACAACTGCAAGATATACAAACTTGCAGTTCAGCTTCATTACTATCACAACTCTTTGCTTATCAACTGATACACAAAGCAGTTGTTTTTCTAGATCCAGTAGAAATCCAAGACTGTGTACAGTCACTGATCCCATAAGGAACTCTCATATCTTCTGTGTGGATCTGCCCACAATGCAAGTCTGAAGTCTCAGTGTGCAGACACACAGCAACTGACTGTTTAAGAGACTTCCCAATCCAAAGGACCCAGACAAATGGCTGGGAGCTGAGACAAAAATAAGAAGTGACTTGACCTGTAATCTGCTGTATTCCCTCCAGGGGATAATAGGCGAGGTAGTAATACAACCCAGATCACTTAATTCCCACACCAAAATATGACCCACCAGACCACAGTTATCCCACATTACAATTTATACAAATTAGTGGTTATTTCTCCTTTACTCGTGGTTAAAAATGTAATAGCAGGCTACAGTAGCCAGACCCCTAATGCTTCCTATATTCTAATACCTCTGCCTCTGTTCTGCCAATTTCTCTTCTTCTTCCTGTAGGATTTTTCGCCTCTGTTCTTCAGCTTCTCGAAGTAATTTCTGCTTTTGATACCAGGCTTCATCTTCTGCTTTCTGTTGTTGTGCTTTAACTTCTGATTCATGTGCTAATTGTCTACATGGAAGGAGGTCACATGTTAATAATTCAAACCAAGTATCAAGAAATTTCTTGATTACTTTGAAATTGATGACAGTACTAGCAAAGTACTGCTGGAATGAGATGACATGAAAATATATGGCATCCCCTTCATAGTGACAAAGTACACGAGGAAGAGTTACCATATTGAGTGTTAGAGACAACAGGGCTTTACAGATGAGCGCAGGTATTTATTTCTCGCATTCTTAACAAAAACTGGTCTCTAAGGGTGCCTTGGCATCATGGTACCCACTGATTTCAATAGCAAGCTAAGAACTCCTTGTCCCTTCAAAACTTTGGCTCCACAATTTTTATTTAAGATAAGACTAATAATTTAATGCAAAAACATATCAAACCAAGTAACTCTCAACCTTTAGCAGCTCTTTAAAGTCCTTTTCCTGAATTTTCTTCTCTCTCTTCACAAGCATAGACATAACAAAATACAAAGGCAATTATGTCCACCTGGCCCTCCCAGTCTGAGACTGTCTTCAATTTCCCACTAATACCTCTCTCGCAAGTATTCAATTTCATCCTGTCTGATCTTCTCCCATTCCTGAGCTTGATAATCCACAATGAACGTGGGATATTTATTAAATACAGGGTACTGTCCTTTTGTAAGTGGTGTGAAGTCATCAAGCATACGCTGTGGATGGATATCCAGTGGTGTAGCCTCCATAAGATGATAGGCTTCCTTAATCACAACATTAATGTCCACGTTGTTACGATGATGAAAGAAATACTGGAAGAGACATACTGCCATTTACATTCTACACAAGATTATGCACTTGTATGTATTTTTACATAAATATATATTTATTTTTTAATACGCATACTTGGGAATAATCAGGAAAATTAGCATGATCTGTATTTCAACAGTCAATTCAGAAAGTTTTTAAAGTTATCCCTACCAATTCATAACACATCACCGACTCAAGTGACTTGAGCCAAACTTCTTCAAGGTGGGAAGGGATGCTGTGGTTCTTTTCTTTCCCTTCAAATGGCAGCTGTGTAAGGGATTTGGGAAGCTGGGTGTCAATTTAGAGTGTCCAACAGTGACTCTTACCACTGGATAAACCTGCCTCAACTTTCAGTGTTGAGCCATGAAGCTTGGAAGTTTCTCCTCTTGCAGGATTGTTCTTCCTGTCAAAGATCTTATCCACCAAGAAAATCTCTAAATGGTCATTATTAAACATAGCAATAATGTTATCTGCTTGATGTCAGTCAAACTGAGTGCTCATAAGCACATTTTAGAGGTGGAACCCTTTGTTTGCCTGCAGAGATATTTTCATAAGAAAAATAATCCTCTTCTCACGGAACACTAAACATAAGGAAACATTTTAATTTAGTTTCAGAGAACATCCAATAATACTGCCTAATTTTGAAAATCTGACAAGAGGATAATGAAGCAACATCGCAGAATTATTGTCTCCAGAGGCAGAAGTCCATACTAGATCCTCAGAAAAGAGACAGAATTATTTTGTGCTTGATGAACTACCAAAATTTTAAAAATGGCTTTTAATGACAGTAGAAAGGTTATGAAAGCTTTAAAATTCTCCTTGCATGAAACTGCAGGAAACTGCTCAATGTTTTACTCATTTATTGTGTATTTGTCAAGTACCAGATATTAATGTGGAAATGGGTCTCCTTGCAACCTGTCTAACAACAGATACAATGTTTTATACATCTTTTCCACATGATTGACTTAAATATGAAGATGTTTACCTCAAAATCTGCAGCTTGATTACAGTGGAGCAAGGGAGCTCTGGAACATATACTATAGGCAATGACAATCATTAGAAAGTATGAAGGATGGTTGGAGAAAATATTGTCGAAGACTTTCAGCCATTCTTCTCTTGTTAGAACCTCAGATAACAGTGTTTCTAGGAGAGGCCAAGCATAAACCTAAATTATTTGGGAAATTGACAAAATAATCCATTAGTACAATTTTACCATCCCTTTTAAAGAAATAATATGATTTTTCTTGCCTTATACCAAGAATCTATTAATTTATGAAAGAAAGAGGAAATAAACCAGAACATTTCAAGATAAGTTTCATTACTCACTCTAAACATTCAGAGTTAATCTGGGGTGATTACAAATACATTTCTTATTTCACTGCATGTCTAATGTTCTGTTTAGATGTGTAAAGTTAAAATCATCCCTGTTGATAAACAAGGATTACAAAATTAATTCATCACACATATGTCCATGTTAAAAAAAGGGTACATTAATAATTCGAGGAGTAGATTTTTAAGCAATGTGGACTTGAAAGCAAAGAACTTCTGAAGAACTAAAGTAGCATATATGTGACCATGGACAAGGAAAAACAACAGGAAAGCAATGATATATTCTTTACACTCCCACATAATTCACTGTTACTTAATGAAAACTCCTCCAAACTAGAAATACATCAAAATAAAAGACTAGCACACTATTATTCACTGCAGTATATTTTTGTGTACAAAAGCTGTCTAGAATATTACCTGTGAAGTCACATTGTATTTTATTAAATGCTGAAGTAGTTCTTTGTCGTGATGTGCCAAAACATTTTCCATCATACCAAGGACATTAACTGGAGGATTGGGAAAGTACTCAAACCAGTGCTGACAAAAATTAACTGAAAGAGAACAAGAAGCTGAACACAGTCCACTGTAATCCAGAATGAAAGACTCATGACAACCTTGAAGTTTGGTTATAAAGTTGATGTATTTAAGATGTTTCAGGCACCAAAACCTGTTTAAGATACTCCCATCGCTTCTCTTTCCAAGTATTCCTAAACCATTCCCACAGTACACTACTCCTCCAGCTGCACTGGCATGAGTTTTTGTGTCAGTACACTGTGACCCAGACTGAAGAACTAATCTGGCTCAAATATAACGTGAAAAAAAAGTCTGTGGGACTAAGGCATGGGAGGGAGATGGGAATACTTGTCCTAGGATGACAATACTTAAATTAATATTTCTGTCTCACAAAACTACAGCCTGGATCAAGTAATTTTCAATGTACTAGAAATAATTTCTGTAAACTTGGATACTTATTCACCAACAGCATGTGGTTGCAAAGTGGGTATGTATGCTTGGCAGCACATATCTTCTGTAGACTTAGCAGCAGCTGCAACAACTAATTCAAGTGTAAAGCACTTAATTTAGAATGTTTCTTCAGAAGACAGCCACAGCCAGTGTTCAGACAAATGTCTAGTTTTGAGTTACCACATGCTCAGGACAACTAAACAGTGTAAAAGAGAAAGAGATCATTCCCTGTTGACTGGGAGCAGGTGACAGGTGGGGTGGGTGGCTGTGATTACTTTTCCCATGTCTCAGAGACTTTATTATTATGATATAATTACGCTAGATACATTTGAGTTTGCAACTGCTAGATACATTTCAATTAGACTTCACAAACACTGATAAAACTGCTAACGTTTTGCTAGAAACACTGCAAAAGGCAGTCTCCTATTTTGAGGTTTTTGTTTTAAGCTCCGTATTAATTCCTGTAACACCTCGGTGACCTCGAAATAAGGAAATACCGTAGTCATTTCAGCAGGAAAAGCTCTTTTGGATTGGAAGGCTTAAACATGTTGCAGCATATTTGAGTTTTTCAAATCATTGCTTACCTACTACTGTGGCAACAACTTCAAAGCAGATCAGCTGGTTGTTCTGGAATAATTTTACAAATGGGAATGCTAGCAAAGGCATGTAGGGTGTCTCAGCAAAGATAGCAGACCAGTGAGCTAGAGCTGACAAGGTCCTGTACACAGAGGCAAACAAAAGTGTAGAAAACATTGATCCAAAACCAAACGAAAATATAACACATATTTTCCAACCACAACATAGAAAGCTTGTGAACTTCAAGACAGATGCAGGATTGTATGAGTAACGAAAACAAAATTGCATGAGGGCACTACTATTGCATTTTAGAATTTTTCTTACAGT